>PVJS01008813.1:0-25760 GCA_004027185.1 Glis glis | reverse complement strand
GCCTCAGAAGAATGGGAATAAACCTACCATATGACCCAGCAATACCACTTCTAGGCATCTACCCCAAAGAACTAAAACCAAACTACCAGACTAATGCATGTGTATCTATGGTTATAGCTTCACAATTCACAATTGCCAAACTTTGGAACCAACCAAGGTGTCCATCGACAGATGAATGGATCACAAAACTATGGGATATGTACACAATGGAATTTTATGCAGCCATAAAGAAGAACAAAATTACATCATTTGCAGGGAAATGGAGGGCACTGGAGAACATTATGCTAACTGAGACTAGTCAATCCCAAAGAGTGAAAAGTCAGATGTTCTCCCTAATATGTAGAAGCTAGAGAGAATGGGACTTAGAAGGGACTCCAGACAAAGAAGGAGAAAACTTTAGTTGTGCAAAGAAGGAGACCTAACTGAGGGAGATGGGAGGGGGAAGAGGGACATACACTAATGCACATGATGTGTATAGACAAACTTAACGGAGTCAATCACTATGCCAAGCATGGAAAGGAGGGAAGGGGGAGGGAATGGGGTGGGATTTGAGGGAGGGCTAAATGAGCAATGTGTGCATGCATGCTTCTGATACCCTGATATTTACCAAAATGTATAACTACAATGCACCAATAAATGTGATAAATAAATAAATAAATAAATAAATAAAAGGATGTGGAGGAATAAGAATTCTTCTACACTGTTGGTAGGATTACAGATTAGTTCAGCCACTATGGAGATCAGTGTGGAGATTCCTCAGAAAACTGAGAATGGATCCACCATATGATCCAGCTATACCACTCCTGGGTTCTTTCCAAAGGGACTGAAATCAGAATATTATAGTAATACATGCATACCCATGTTTATAACAGCACAATTCATAATAGCCAAACTATGGACCCAACCCAGGTGTCCATCAACAGATGAATGGATTACAAAATTATGGTATATACACACAATGGAATTCTACACAGCAATAAAGAACATTATGTTATTTGCAGGAAAATGGACAAACCTGGTCCATTTTGGTGAATAAATGAATGAGCAAATATTCACAGTCCCAATCATAAATCCTATTTCCAATGAATTCACAAATACCTGATTTATATACTAAGGTCATTTGTTGCAAGCAAGAGAAGCCACCTCTGGCTTGGTTGGGGGAGGGGAGCTATTAGGATGTATTATGGTGCTCCCCAAATTGCCAAAAGTAAGAGAAACAGGCTTGGGAAAAAACTGCAACTCAGATGGCCAGAAAGTGGGAGTGACAGGAACAATGTAATCAGACTAGAAATAAGGGACTCCAAACTTTTCTGTGTGTCCTTCTAGTCCATTCCATTTGGCCACATTAGATCAGGGGTTAGCCCCTGAGACAGATGGTGCCCGTACAGACAATGGGGAAGGGACCACTTCCCTGAGGAATTGTTAAGAAGAAGAAATGAATTCCCAGCAACCAAATACAAAACTCTCACATCAAAAGTCCAGGCAATTAGCTTGGGTTTAGCAGCTCCTAAGTCCTTGCCAACTCTTCAACTACTTTCCCTCTAAAAAGAGAGTCTTCATGTACTTTCTTCTACAACTGCATGCTTAGATAAGCAAAACCAAGTTGCATTAGAAATTTATTAAGCACACTGTCAAATGATATTTTAAGTACAGTTTCAATAAAGTTTAGGAGTCAATAGCATAAAGACCTGAAATATATTGGCTCATTAAAAAGCCCTCACACTGAGAACCTTCTCCAGTGGCCAATCACAACTTCGGGCTCTGTTGATTTACAACATTGGCCGCTGTGGCCTAGCCATTTAATCTTATAATCAACATCAATCACCAATTTTTATTACAACGTTTTGCAGGCTGAGCAAAAAATATTTCTCTTGAGGACAAATTAGGCGTCCCAAAGTGACCATTGCAAATAAATGCTGTTGGCTATCACTTGCTGTGCTGCAGTCCACTCGCAGCAATTCATTCTGTGAGTGCCACAGGGGCCGAAAGCAATTATATAATTTTTAAAAAAAATAAAGGAAATATCCAAAGCAATTCATGTGATATAATGACTATCCAGTGACCGAGTGAAGATTTTTAGTGATCCAACGACAACAAATACTTTCATCGATGCTGCTGGTGGTTGTTACCCGGAAGATAGTAAGTATGTATGTCCACGTGTCCTTCAAGACAGATCATAGCTCACTAGCAAGATGCTGCAAGGCTCCACTGAGTTGACAGGAAGGTACCCCCACCCCACTCCCGCCAAGGTGCTCATCGCCAAGGAGCTCATGCTCAATAGTGAGAACATGAAGGCCACACAGAAGACACTGCAGAATGGCTAAGTGCCACGCATACTGCCCATAAATCAGCGGGACCCATTAATATGTAATGGAGCTCCATTTACTATTAATTCAGATACTCCCAGCAAACCCAGGGAGCTCTTTAAAAGCAACTGCAGTAATAATTCCCTTTATGTAAGTCAAATAAAATTAGCATTTAATCCTGGAGTTGTATCCTGTAGGAATACTCATTACAATAAATTATTTAGATATTTTTCAGCACAGATTCTAGCATTCTGGAGTCTTGGCTTTGGTATTCAGCTTGGCTCTCAATGTACTATACAGCTCATTGTCTCTGCTTGTCTGGGTTTCTGTTGGTAAAACAGGAAAGCCCCAAATATTCCAAAAATAATATGTAAGTCCACAGTTAATCACTATGAACTGCAATTAGAAAGTAGTCTGTTTCCTCCGGCAATCTCTACAGGCAGGAATGGGACATTTTTCAACAAGAAGGATATAGAACAGTATTAAATAAGGAATTCAAGAGTTGGCTATTAATTGTGACATGAGATATAGTTTTCTTCCTTTATCTTAAAGTTTTTCCTCTGAGAATCTACTCATATTGTTTGCTCTTTCTTCCTCCTACCAGGTAAAATAAAAGATGATCTCTCTCTGGGGGTTGACATTTCTTAACCCAGTTTGAACACTCACTATGACATTGGTCAAAAACTTAGTGAAGAGCCGGGCATGGTGGCACATGCCTGTAATCCCAGTACTTTGGAGGCTGAGACAGGAAAATCGCAGGTTCGAGGCCAGCCTCAGCAATTTAGTGAGGTTCCCAGCAACTTAGCAAGACCCTGTTTCCAAATAAAAAAATAAAATAGGGCTGGGGGTAGAGCTCAGAGGTAGACTGCCTCTGGGTTCAATCCCCAGTACAAAAAAAAAAAAACAGTGAAAAGAATGCTTGTGTTTGTATAGCATCTTCTTCTTCCCATGCATTACTGGGACTTTAATCTCAAGCAAAGGACTTCAGTGTCAACACTTTAAAAATATTCCAACTTCTCTCCCAGGGTGGTTGTGAGGAACAAATGAGATGATAGATGTAACAGTACTCTGCAGAAGAGTAAAATGTCATACACATACTGGACATGCATGGGATATTATTAATACAATTTAGAAATAACAATAACATGCACTTAAACTCTCCATAAAGATAGCCCTCTGTGGCCTATTAATGCAAGGCCTGTCTGCAGCCTGGTATTTATATACACAGCATATCCTCTGAGAGCTATTCTGGGCCAAGTGCATACATTTAAAACTATAATCACTTCTAAATTACAAATTATATTTCAGAAGACCACTATGGCTATTATGATGGGTAAACATACCTAAATAACAATAAAAGCTTTTAAACAAATGTATTGAGAAATGTTATTCAGTACGTTTTGCCGGCCTCCCAGGTTCCCAACTCGTACATAGAATAGGCTGAGATGTCAGACTCTTCCTCCCTCCAACCAGGTCCGCGGGCCCCTCCCAAGCTCCACTGTGGGAACATGGCACAAAACACACCTGGCATGGTGTGTCAGCACCAGGGGCAAACACAGACGGCCGTCCTCACTCAGTTCTCCAGACAGACACAAGACCAGGAAGAAGGGCAGGGACCATGGAAATGATCATCAAAACCAGTCTTTCTTTATCAATCACCAGGATTCCCAAGATCTTGAGATAGTACCTGCTTCTCTTCCAAAAGACCATCATCTGGTGTGGAGGCCCTCATGATTCCTCCCAAGGGATTACTCAGTGTCTGAACTCCTAACACCCTAGCGAAAAGTGCAAGTTCAACTGAGATGCCAGAATCGTGTCTGCTCATACCCCCCATGGTCAGCTGCCTGGCCACCTGCGTGACTGCCACCAACCCATGGGGAAGCAACAGGACAGGAGGGAGAAAGGAAGGGAGGACCTGACAGAGCTGAGGGTGGGAATATCTGAGAGCACACCGCCCCACACGCCAGCCATGTTGGCACAGCGATCTCAGGCAGCAGGAACACCTGGAGGAGCAAGAGCAGACGAGACAGCCATCAACACCGGCCTTCAAATGCCAGTCCATGGCCGTCAAGAGGAAGTGGGGACCCTGCAAACTCAGCTCTGCCTGCCCAGCCCCATCTTGGTGTGTCGCCTCCACTCATCCGACCACCCCTAAAAGTAGAGGTTCTCATTCGTGTCAGCAAAGGATTCAAGAGACAGGCTGCAAATGCAAGGCTGACACTGTTGCTGTGGCCTTCCTTCTCAGAAGAGGCCACAGGAAAAGCAGCCTGAGCAAAGAAGGAAGCTGGAGGGCCACCACATCCCTGTAACCCTGTTCCCCTTGAGCAGAAGCTACACCAACAACTGCCCAGAGGTACGCCCCTCAGTCTACAGGCCCTTGGTTGAATGCAGTTCAGTTCCACAAATACTTCCTGAACACCGACAGGTGCCAGACCTCAGGGTGCTAACATGTGAGGGGTTGAGAGGCTGAGAAGAGGTAAAATTTGAGCTGGCTAGTAATCATGAGAAGGAGGAGAACAGCTAAATGTACTCAGTGTTTACACAGTTTAATTGACTGAGTTAAGCACTTAGGTGGTTTGTATAATTTAACGTAATTATAAAATTAGCCAGACACGTAGGAAGATAACCAGAGAGCACTGCAGAAGAAACAGTTTAAGCAAAGGTAGGAAAGAGAGAGAGTGCCGTGTTCAGGCGCTGTGACAGAGCAATACAGTGAGGAGAAGAGCCAGGCCAGGGTGACACACTCTTCCAGGAAGCCTTCCGCATCTTCCCATTCTGATCCCTGCCCTGCATATCGTCCCCGCCATGCTCAAAGTGTACACTGATAGGACATGCCAGGCAAGATTACATTTGGCTAGAGGTATCAGACACCCAAAATAACAGACAGATCCAAGTTTATTGCTCCTTTATGTGAAAGTCCAGGGACCAGCTGCCCACTGACACAGGGGTCCAGCTTCTGCCAGGTACCATTCCTCTGTCCCTGCCGGAGGCCCAACGTGGCCACAGGAACTCCAACAGTCACATCCATATCCAGGAGCAAGAGGAAGACAGGAAGAAGGAGGGCGGAAGGAGGCACATTATATGTATATACACACACACCATCTATGCTGCATACAAATACTACACACATGCCCACATGTGTGTGTACACCTGTGTCCCCTTATTATTTAACAGACAGAACTACCCAAAATGGATAAGCAAAATAAATTTTTACCAATCAAGAAGGCCTTCTTTATTATAAAGGATTTACTGGGCTCAAGTTTATTTCAGATGGTTACTGAAAAACAAACAAAAAGAAAATACTTTGTTAAGAAAACTAAAAATACAATAACCATATGATCAGATTAAATCATGTAATAATGTTTTTTCAGAGAAAATGAAGGCATTTTACAGTCATTAATTTTCCTAGGGGGAAAACTCAGGCCACATCTCTCCTGACAGCAATTCTTGACTGTTTATGCAATGCTGAGCCATTATCTGGTAAGTGGAGAATTTTATATTAACCACAAGGAAAAACAGAATCAATAATGTTGCTTAGAATGGTCATACCACTTCTCATCTTCCTACTACTTCACCAACACTGACGAATTAGGCCTCCCAGGGCCCCAGAGGGACAGAAACAGAGTCATACCACTTGACCAAGGGGAGAGGTCGGCTCCTCTATCCTTGGCGTGGAGCAGTGTCCGGCCAGGACTGGTGAGGACCCCATGTTTGGAGTCAGAGGGATCGTACCCAGAACACTCGCGCCTTCCACCCCGGCCGCTCACTCTGTCTTGGGAGAACAGTGGTCTTGCAGCTCAGGCGCCCCATTGTCTGAGGCAGTGTGGAGAATGTGTTTTCGAGTCAAATATCTATCAATCAACACATTGATTTTCTTTAATTATCTCCACAGAGCAGACTTGATGTCGAAGAGCTGATGTGATTTGAAAAATGTATCACCTATTTAACAGACATGCATAATTTATGAAGGTCCTTTCACTCAAGGTCTGAAGTCCAAAGCTGGCGATTTGTGAGTTATTAGCATGTTATTAGATATACCCTATTAAGATTTACAGACATTCAGCCTCTTACACAAAGCAAGAGAGACACTACATAAATTCTCACTTGCACTATTAAGCTTCCAGGATTCTGATTCTAACAACACCCAATGAATCTGTTCCAAGGAATTGCCTGACACATGGAAACTATCAAAAAATCACCCTTAATTTGTTTTTCTTTTTTTTTTTGTGCTATGGGGATTGAACCCAGGGGCATTCTACCTCTGAGCTACACCCCCAGCCCTATTTTTTATTCTTTATTTTGAAACAGGGTCTCACTAAGTTGCAGAGGGCCTCACTAAGTAGCTGAGGCTGGCTGTGAACCTGCGATCCTCTTGTCTCAGCCTCCCAAGTACTGGGATTACAAGCATGCGCCACCACACCTGGCTAAATTACCCTTAATTTTAAGCTTTTTGGTTAAAGCAAGCCTGCCGTGTGTTACAATGACTTCCTTCCCATTCATAGCGCTCACCAATATTGATACTACACTCAACACAAGTTCTTGGGAATTCTCACTACCAACATCTGCTCCTAAATTGGGGGACAGAATATCTACTTTACAGGTAACTGACTTAAAAAGAAATAATTATATTTAATTCATGAAGCAATATAGCCTTCTATACTAGGTAGCACTTACTAAAACAAAGTAATATTACATTTAGATACATCCAAGGACACATGGCAGAAATTTCTGTTAAATTGGTAAGGGAATTATCTTTTTACCTATCACTGTTTTATGTGTGGTAAAAATAGAAAAATAAATAGGGAAAAGTAGGTGTCAAAGTGTGACCTGGCTCTACTTAATTGCTACGATTCTAACTTCAGGTAGGTGAGAGTTAATAAATGTGTATTGACCTTATGTCCCGGGAACCATGCCCAACACTGGGACCAGCAGGGAATGAGACAACAGACCCCAGCAAGGGCTCAAGGCAGGCATCCCTGGAGAACAAGAGCTTAGAGTGGAAGGGGCTGGGGTGAGAGTCAGCCGGACACAGGCCACTGACCAGAGAAGGCCCCAGGGGAGAGGAAAGGGAGGTGGCTGGAGAAGGGAGACCCCAGCAGGCAGCGAGGACCTGGGGCTACCTGCTCAGGGCTGCTGTCCACAGCCAACCTGGGCCGTTACTCAGAGGCCCGGAGACCACCAGGGATTTAAGCACGGGGTGGCCGGAGCTGAGGAGGGGCGGGAAACAAATCATTATAAGTGAGAAGGCCCCGGGGGTCCAGCTCTTTTTCTAAACCTATTTCGAATTGGAGTTTGTAATGATATTTTTAAATTAAAAAGAAGGAAGAGGCCTCCTTCTCAACCCACTTGCAGGAGCTCAGGCGCCCGCCAGTTGTCCTGCACACGCAACACTGCTGCCTCTCTCAGAGATAACAGGGAAGAGGCACAGACTGTGTTACTATTACATGTTTCACAGAGGCCAAAAAACATGAAGAAACAATAACAAATACCCTCATGCCCACCACCAAAATGTAGCCAAGATTAACATTTATAATTTCTTTGCCTTCTTTTTTTTTCATTTTTTTAGAAATAAACATTACAGACATAAACCGATGCCCCTGTGTATTTTCTCCACCTTCTCTAGAGAGAAACATTATCCCAAAATTCCTATGCATCTTTCTTTTACATTCTATTTTAACTTTTATTATAAATGTGTTATCTATGTATATGTATGGTCTTGTATTTTTATACCATGTAAATGGTTTCATATTGTCTATATAACTCTACAACTTTCTTTTTTCCACTCAACATGTGTTTGACACATATTCCTATTAGCATACATAGTTTTAATTCATTCATTTGAACGACTATGTGAATATAATGTGATTGGTAGCACCCTATGTTCGCCGTCTCTCTGTTGGTAGATATTAATGCACCCCACCCCTTTGTTATGATTACAAATAATGCTACAGTGAACATCCTTAGGTTTATCCATCTCCTGATGCACATTTGTGAGCGCTTCCCTGAGAAATATTTTTGTAAAACATTTTAACGTGTTAGAAGTAGCCTGGTAAATTGAACTAATATTCTAATTGCTTGTAGCAATAATAATGACAATGGTGTGTTCAGGTCACAGAGACTAATTTGAAATTACCACTTTCAGGACATGTATTTGAGAGTACATGGAATAATGAAGTTGAGGTGAAGAATGGGCATGGAGAAGTCAGTCAGCACTTGGCCAAGGTTTTGATTCAGCAGCTGAAGCTCTGCAGGGTCTGATCTAAGCTGTAAATCTGCTTGAAAGAGCTGAGTTTCTAAATTTAAGATATATGCCAAGTAGACCTAAATAGCAAGGGGAAAATGAGAATAGATGCAGTGAGAAAAAAAATCTTGACAGGTTCAGGTTAGCATCTCACTGAACAAGTTTCCCAAACCCCTGAGACCCATCCAACATCAAGAGTTAAACGGAATTAGCTGCACATAGGCAAGATCTTCAAAGTCTGAATTTTAAAAAAAAAATCCAAAAACTAAAAATGTAGGGCCAGGCTGGAGTCAGGCTCCCTGCCTCAGGTTCCTGCTGCTTTCGTCCCCCATCAACAGCACCCACAGCCACCTTGTCAGAACCTGCCCTTGGCCAAGTGAACTGAGAATGAAAAATCCTTCTAAACAGAGCAGCAGCCCCTGTGGGTGAGGAGCAAGGTTTCCCTGCAGAGAAATGAAGCTCAGGACCCATTCCCGCCGACGTCAGCCAGGGTCAAAGGTCTTAGGTCTCCTCCACCTACCACGCACAGAGCAAGGCTTGCTAACAGATTGAGAGTCCCTGCAAAGGGAGCCTCGGTGCTGTCGCACTGTCACTCAGACACACTGCCCAGCGTGCACTTGGGATCAGAGGAACACAGACAGCTTTGATTTGTCAGGAACTTGGGGGCTCATCTAATTCAAAATGCTTTTTTGCAGAAAAGGGATCCCAGCAGTAACAAATGTCATGTCCAAGCTCACTCAGCCAACCACTGATATACAAAGACTCCGAAGTCTTCATGCCCTTTGTCCTTGTTAATGTTAATATTGTCTTCCACAGGGATTTTCTAATGAAGACCTAAAGTACTGTGGCTTATACATAATCCAGTATATCATGACAATTAAAAATGTTCTTTGTATGTGTGTGTGGTACTGGGGATTGAACCCAGGGGCATTCTACCTCCAAGCTATACCCCTAGCCCTTTTTTTATTTTTTGTTTTGAAACAGGGTCTCCCTAGGTTGCTGAAAGTCTCGCTAAGTTGTTGAGGCTGTTCTCAAATCTGTGATCCTCCTGTCTCAGCCTCCCAAGTACTGGGATTACAAGTATACGCCACCATGACTGGCTAAAAATATTCATTTTTAATGTAGCTCAGTGGAAGAGCACTTGCCTAGCATATGCAAGGACCTGGGTTCCATTCCCAGCAATGGGGATGGAATATTTTTTGTCATGCATATTTGTATATGTATATAAATATATACAACATAAAAATACATATATTCAGTTTTATCTTTAATTGTCATACATTAGAAGTTGCCAAAAAAAAAAAAAGAGGTTGCCGGGCATGGTGATGCACGCTTGTAATCCCAGTACTTCGGAGGCTGAGACATGAGGATCGCAGGTTCACGGCCAGCCTCAGCTACTTAGTGAGGCCCTCCGCAACTTAGTGAGACCCTGTTTCAAAAATAAAGAATAAAGAATAGGGCTGGGGGTATAGCTCAGAGGTAGAATGCCCCTGGATTCAATCCCCAGTACCGCAAAAAAAAAGAAGTTGCCAAAATTTTTCAGCAGTAGTACTTTAGGTGTTCATTAGAAAATCCCCGTGGAAGCCTGGTGTAGTGGTGCAGGCCTGTAATCCCAGTACTTGGGAGGCTGAGACAGGAGGATCGCAGGTTTGAGGCCAGCCTCAGCAACTTAGTGAGACTCTCAGCAACCTAGTGAGATCCTGTTTCAAAACAATAAATAAAAAGGGCTGGGGGTATAGCTTGGAGGTAGAATGCTCCTGGGTTCAATCCCCAGAACCCCAAAAATAATAAAATAAATCCCTGTGGAAGAGTATATTAACAATATTACCATTAACATTCTCAGCCATCTGTTCTGCCTCCCTGGGAAGAATTGCACTGTCCCATTGAGGCCAGGCTTGACCACGTGACTTGTTTTGACCAACAATGAGAACAGAGGCAAAGCCTGCCACTTCTAAGTCAAGCTTGAAAAGCTGTTGCACATTTCCTCTGTCTCACTTTTCTCCCTCTGCTGAGATATGAATGCCCCAGACAAGAACTGTGCCTTCCACTTGGATTCTAGAATGAAGAAGAAGCATGGAAAAAGAGCTGAAGCTTACTCACAATTGGCACATTGCAAATGAGAAACCTTTGCTGACATGAACCATTAAGAGTTTAGGCCTCTTTGTTACTGCAGCATAACCTATAAAAGCAGACTGATGCAGTTCCCAACAGAGAGCAGCAATAAAAACAAAATGTTTGATCAGCCATCCTAAAATGACTCATGTAAAACATGAGTAAAGAGATCAACCTCACACATTATTTTTGAAGATGAGGCCACACCAGAATTGACTCAAGTAGGAGAAGGGAAAAGAAGAACAGAGAATGACTACCAGGGACAACCGGACACATAAGCGTGCCATTTACTGCAATGATGAGGAATGCCGACAGTCAGATTTGATGAGAGGTAAAAGAGAAAATTAGGGGTTCACTTTGGGCCACATTAGGTCAGTGACATGTCTGAGGTATCCAGGTATTACCAAGCAGTTTGCTGTAAGAGTCTGCAGCTTGGAGGACTGACCAAGCTATGGATGTAAATTGAGGGTTATCAAAACATATAGTGTGAAGAATAGACATACTGCTTAGAAATTATTATTCTAGAATCATAGGTTATTTTCTTAAATAAACCTATAATAAGAAATCTAAAACAAAAGACCCCAGTGGTTTCTCAGTAGAAACTGAGTTGATGAATTTATATAGAAAAGGAGTTATGGAATAAAGTCAGTAAGGCCATTAACAATGCTGGCGGGCACATGACAGCTCGAGTACGTAAATCCAATCTCCTACCCCAGACCTATTCTAACACGTACAATTTCTTAAAACACATAGGCTGCATACCTGCGCCTCCCCACAATAAATATGTAAAGCAACCTATGCAGTAACCAGAGCCTCCGGGTTAAATAATATATTCCACAGATGATTACAATAAGCCGCTATAGGAAAGAAGGGAAATATCCCAGGAGATTTACCTACCCAGCAAACAAACCAGCCAGAAATTTAATTTCACAATGAGAAGATCATGTATACAGAAATCTAACCTTAACAGGACTTTCAACCCACCTGGTGAATACACTTCATTCTTTGTGGCTTTATGGTACTGTTTGCAAATAGTCACCAACCTTGTCCCTTACCTTTGGAGCAAAGGAGGAGTAGCTCAGAGCTTTGCATCCTCAGATGTGCTTGGGTCAACAGTCTTCCTTCCTCTCAAGATTTCCCATTAAATACTACTTCTTATTAAATTCCATGGCCTACAATTCCAACTAGGATGTTAGCCAAGGCTAACTCAAAGTGCTCTGGGCTGTGAAAACCTTCCCCTCTCAGAATGCACTGGATGGAATCACTGTGGCAGCCAGTATCGATAGGAAGGGAGGAGGGCCTGGAGCTGGGCCCTGAGGGAACCCAGGGTCAGAGGCCAACTTTGGGAGGGCAGTGACACAACAAGACTCCCAGCAAGATGAAATAGTGGGCTTGGGAGGCGTGGTAGGAAAGTGGGATGTCACAGGAGCTTGCTGTGTGCATTGGCCGGTCCTGCTGCCCACTATTCAATCCCTTTCTTTTGGTAACAGAATCCCAAATATGTTTTAGATGGATAGAATTGCCTTCCCCTCATCTAAATGCATGGGATTTGGCAAAACTAATTCTCCCTCAGGTCCTAGGGGGCATTCAACCAAAGCCTTGGCCAATCCATGCACTTCACCTTCCTGGCCATGGTGGTCACTCCAGGGATGGACACAGAGCTCAGGATAAGATAATAGGCCCAATAGGTACTAATCTCATGGCTTTCTGGCTGAGGCACAATCTTTCTTTCTAGGTTTGCACATGAGTTCATCAAAGACTAGGGTCTGTGGCAGCCATCCTATCACTATGAGGGAAGGAGAGGATGTGAGAATGGAGCCAAGTTGGAGGAAATGAAGCCGAGAAATAGAGCTAAGCCATCCGGGCAGCTCCATCTGAGCCCCTGCCTTGGGCCATGCCCAGGGCCAGCCTCGCCAAGACAGGTGGATGATGAGCTGGGAAACTACGATTTCACTTGGCCACCTTGGCATGGGTTTTCTCACCAGCAAGGAAGTCCTTAACCAATGGAGACAGCAAGAGAAGACACGCTTTGAGGCTGCTCCCCTGTGGCATATGCCTGCTGCAGGCTAGATGGAGTCCACAGAGTTCCCACAGGTGTGGACTCTGCAGAGGCCACCACAGCGCTGTGCTGGGTCCCATGGGATACCCTCCATGCATGTGTTTCCAGCATGGCTTTTTGGTGATTGTGTGGAATAGAATCCACACAATCACCGAGATCTGGGCAAAGCATCCGAGATCTGGACTCTAGACACAGCGAGACCATTCACCAGCTATATGACCGTGGACAGATCACTTACTTAACTTCTTGGGGTCTAACAGTTTCTGTTTCTATCACGTAAGGACACCGCCCTGGCACCCAGAAGCCCTGTGGCTCTAGAATTCTCAGTATTTTGCTCTGTTCAGCAAGCTTGCACTGTTCTGAAACTGAGTAGAAAGAGAAGCCACTCGCTCTCATTAGCATTCTCTCCTTCACTGCTGAATTAAATTTTCTTTGGCTCGACTTTCATTTCTTAGTAATCATCTCATGGGATGCCACGTAGCCTCTGTGGTCAGCCTGTGCAGAATGGGGCTGAGCAGCCTTGCCTCTGGCAACCCAGTCTCTCTATGGTCACCCACACCGACAGACTCTCCACTGTCCTCTCTGTCCTGAGGCCGCTTCTGCTCTCGTCGTCGCTCTCACTGTTGGTCAAAGACACAGTGATGGGCTCCATGATATCTGTCCAGGACAGTCTTGTGGGCCTTTTGATCCTTGAAAGGCAAAGATTTTTGCTGAGTGTCTTTCATCCTCGGCAGAGTCTTTTCTGAAGAGTGCTGACTCTACACTGCTCTTGGCTTCAACCATGGACGGGTCCCCTTGCAAATTGGACCTTGGCCATAAAGCAAAATATGCACAAAAGGTCAGCAACCATTAAAACACATGCCTCTTATTTAGCTCAGTGGGAGCAGGACAAGAGAGGCTAACTTTCAGCCGAGTAACCGTCATGTAGATCGGCATTAGCACTGGGGCCTTACTCCCTGAGTCAGCTTTAAAAATAATGTTGACGCCCACGGTCGATGTGTTACTGATCACCATATCTATGTCAGAACATATGGGCATAAAAATAAGTCAATGAAAATATTAATACACAAGCCGTGTGCTTGAAGAAACCCCTTGAAACTCCACACCTCTCCTATTTCTCGGCTCCACCCTCAGAGCCCTCACCTGACATGTTTTACTGAATGTGAAATCAAGGCCTATTTTCATTCTCCAAGACTATTGTTTTTAGTCTGTCTTGCACATAATCAGATGCATCTTGTTCTTTTACCATAAACGTACATAACTGCGTTCCGTCATTAATGGGACTGTCAATTCACATTTATGGTTTATGCATGAACAAAATATCTCAGCGCCAAAGCTCTGACTGGTATACTATTAGCAAATGAAACTCTCTGTATTGATGGCCAGCTTCTAGTATTATATTTGCACATCTGTTTTACTTTCATGAGAATTTCTACTGTAAGTAAATGTTTTAGAAAGCAAACTCATAATTAAGAAATTGTTAAAGAATAATGGGTGAAAAAGAAAATTTGTTCTCAAAAAATATTTCTCTTTCTGATGTTCTCTGTCTTCGCAGGACACACCGTTCACAGCTGCTCACAGCTGCTCCTTTCCAAAGGAACTGTGCTTCTAGAAGATCCTACAGAAGCCCACTCCTAACACCATGGGCCCTATTGCACCAGCCCCAGGCCCCCGTGCATGGATTGGCAAACTCGCCAACGTGCATGCTGGCACACAGCTCATGAGAGGCCTGGCTGCCGCCATCCTACCCAAACACGAACAATGGCAAGTAGCTGGGCCAGTCATGGTGTCTCGGGGAATTTCTTTGGCTTTGTGTGCAGAGTTAGAAATCTGTAACAAGAGCAGAATCCAAAGGATGGCCAGAGGGAAAGGACAGTGAGGGAGGCGAGGAGGAAGCAGAAACTGAACAGAGAAGCAAGGAAGTAGAGAAAGGCAAAGGCATCGGTTGGGAGGGGCAGGAAGAAGTGATTGGAGGGAAACCGCGAGGCCTCCTGGCCATATTTAATTCATCACCAAGTCACGGTCCTTTGCCTCCTGCACATCCAGGAAGCCACCTGTCTCTCATCTCTCCCTAGACAACAAGAGAGCCTCCTAACCAATCTCCCCATGAGCCTAGTCCCAGCTCTCCAAACACCAAGCACGGTGATCTTTCAAAATGCAAATTTGACCATGTTTCTCTGTGTTTCTTATACATACACAGAGAGTGCTAGTGAGACACACATGCAAACATTAAACTTTTTAATGAGATAAAATAAATGTGAGCTGAAGAGGAAAGTCTTTCATATGCTAATATAGAAGAATATCTTTATGGCCTCAAAGTAGAACCAGATGCTAAAACCACACAAACCATAAAAGAAAACTTAATAATTGGGGCTATATTAAAATTAAGAGCTTTTCTTCTTCAAAAAAAAGTTAAATATGGATATATACCATTAAGCCAGGAAGCAAGGCCAAAATAGGATAAAATATTTGTAACACGAGTAACCAAAAAGACTTTGACCCAAAATATGTAAAGAACCCCTAGACATCAATAACCAAGAGACAGACGACACAACAGGAAAGATGAGTGAACAGACACTGGAGGAGCTACTTCACACAGGGAGCCAGGTCCAGCTACCTCAGGAGCCCTCTGCCCCCAGGCAGGAGCCAGGATGTGTGGGAGGAGGGGTCGCACGTCCTAGGGCAGAAGAGAAATGGGCCCTGTGGACGCGCCATGCACCACTGAGGGAACTGTGCTTCTCAAATCCCCTCAGGAAGAGCAACCCCATGTGTTCCTCCACGGGGTGCAGGCCTGGCCACGGGATGGGAGCAGGTGGGTCCACGCCTCCCCTTCTGCTCCTTGAGAGGATGTGCTGAGTCATTCAGGTTCCAGGTGCTCAGAGGACAGTCTCTTGGGGTAGGGTAGAGCCGTCACCTTTTGCAGGGCCGCTCAACAGCACAGATCAGGTCCTCTTGTCAGCCTCCTCAGTCGGCAGGTCACTTCCGCTCCCTGGGATTGCACATCAGAATAAAATGGTAGCATGTTAGCAGGGCTCTGCCTTCAGGTGACTCAGGCTAAGATCCCATCCTCCCTCCTCCCACTGTGCTGAAGAGTCTTCCCATCACCAGGCCCCCTCCCTAGCAACCTCCTAGCAACAGCACAGCTCTGATGGGGCACAGCCCACCAGGGTGTCCCAAGGTCAGCGACACTTTAGGGCAGGCCGTGAGAGGCTTGCAGCCTGAGGACAAGAGCGGAGGGAAAGAGGTCCTGGGACAGAGCCCCCTGCTCTGCGGACATCTTGGCAACTTTCCCACTGCTCCTAAAGCCCCAGGCTTCACACTGACCTCCTCTCCTGCCCTACACCAACCAGCATCTTCACTTCTTCATACACAGCACACAGGCAAAGACTTGGTCACGATGCGTTTAAAGATTTCTGATACTAACTGAAAGGAAAAGGAGAAAATCTGCTTCAAGATCGCTGCCCAGGGTCCTGAGCCCAGAGGCAGCAGCAGGCCCCCATCCATAGCAGCGGTTATTTTTACCACACCATTAATCGAAGTTAAAGTTTCTGATTCCGTTTGGAGGGGCCACACACTCGTTCAAAGGGATTAATGAGAGTGTGATGCCACTTTTTTCCCAGACAGAGTATCGTGGGCTCCAGAACCTCCTCTGTTGTGACAAGGGAGTGTTTCCCACTCGTGCCCCTGTTTACAGAGCTGCAGCTGCTACTTATGTCAAATTTGCGTCCACAGGGAAGCTGCTATGTAGATTAATTACTGAAATTAGTGCTTGCAGGCCGGGCGTGGTGGCGCACGCTTGTAATCCCAGTACTTTGGGAGGCGGAGACCGGAGGATCCGGGTTCTCGGCCAGCCTCAGCTCTCTAGCTCTCTCTCCCTGTCTCTCTCTCTCTCTCTCTCTCTCTCTCTCTCTCTCTACTTAGTGAGGCCCTCCGCAACTTCATGAGACCTGGTTTCAAAATAAAGTATAAAAAATAGGGCCGGGGGCATAGCGCGGAGGTAGAATGCCCCTGCGTTCAATCCCCGGTACCGAAAAAAAAAAAAGAAATTAGTGCTTGCTGTCTCTGGACCATCTTCCAAATTATTTACAGGTCCAATTTGTTTTCACAGTGGAAATATAGAAGCCTTTGAGCCCCCACATTTCAGGACAATTCATGAGAGGAGGGTCCAGGTAAAGAGAGAGCAGGTGTGAGCCCACATTGCGAAGGCAGAATGCAAAACCATTAAAAAGCTAACTCCAGTGCGTTCTAAGACTCAAGGCAAACTTTCAAACTGGGTAGCTGTTGCTATCTCAGTCTTGTTCTTAGCAGTTTTTTAATTCTATATTCAGTAGACCCTCTCATCTGTGGAATGTGTTTCAAGACCCCCTGTGGAGACCTGAAAGTGTGGTGAGCACCCAACCCTATAAACACTATGCTTTTTCCTATACACATATACCTAGGATAAAGTTTAATTTATAAATCAGGCATGGGAGGAGATTAACAACAATAAAAACAAAATAGAACAATTATGACAACATACCGTAAAGAGAGTTTGTGCTTTGGGGACACTATTAACTAAAATAAAAGTTCCCTGAACACAAGCACGGTGATACCATGAGAGTCGATCAACAGCCCCAATGGCCACCAAATGACCAACAGGCAGGTACTGTTGGCAGTGAGGATGCCCCTCGCACGGGGTGACCCATGGATGGAGCGGGACAACTGGAGACCTCCTCAGGCCACTCAGAACAGCACACAACTTAAAACTTATCAACTGCTTATCGCTGGAATTTTCTATTTGATATTTTTGGATGAAGGCTGGCCACAGGTAACTGACACTTCAGGAAGCAAAACCAAAGTCAAGGAGGAACTACTACATTTTTTTTTATCATAATCTCCAATTCATGGCTGAGTAGGGTTCTTTCATCTATGACAAAGGCAGTAAGCATGGCTAGTGATTTCAGGGATAACTTCCTCTTTTGTTTAATTCATGTCTTAATTTTTAGGGTGGGGGCAGTGGGTGGCACTGGGGGATAGGTAGCTAAGAACATGTTACCTGGAAATTTGGTAATTTGCTGAGTTTCTGTGTTGTAAAAGAAGTCCGGGCTTTTCTCAGTCATTCAAGACCTGCCTTACACCGCACCTCGGTTTCTCGGCTATGAAATGGGAAGAACTAACGGCTCACGCCTATGTCACAGGATCTTCCGAGGAGCAGCCACAATAACAGGCAGCTCTCAGCCAACTAACACCATTTCTCTGTGTGACCCTAGCAGAGTAACTGTAGGTGATAGACAACAAGAAATGGACGGTTGGTGGGGTTTTCTGTACCTCTTCAATGTGTCTGGCCAGGAGCCCAGGGCCAGCAGCCTATCTGTGGTCTTTATCACCACCTAGTGGTCAGTAGGCTAAATAGCATGTCTTGCAGATTTAAAATAAACAAAAAAAATTAAAAGTAATCCACCTGCTACTTTAATTCACCACCTAATAATATGTACCTGGGCACCTCCATTTAAAGAAATCTGTTAAAAATCAAATAATTATGCTGTGATAAATGTATATCAACAGGTAAATGTATAAGTTCAGATAAATGTATACCAATAGTTTTTGCAAAAAAAAAAAGAACTTGTGAAAACAAATGTTTGCTGTCTGAAGGCATTTAAGAGACTCCACTAAATGGCTTCATTTGTTAAAGAAAGTGCTCCTGTGCTAGGGATGTAGCTCAGTGGCAGAGCATGTGCTTAGCATGCACAAAACCCCAGGATTAATCCCAAGCACCAAAAAAAGAATCTTCAGATACAAGTATAATGTTAAATGTTAAAACCAATCCATTTATTTGTATCTGTGTCATTTGCAGCGAGCTGCTCGGCTTCCCTCTGTGAGCCACACCGAGCAGGGAAGGCAGGAGCACTGGGTATAACCAGCACTCACCAGCCCCCAGCAGGAAAGATTACAGGGGATAAAATGAGTGAAAACCATCTTCACTTTCCTCTCCCAGCCCAAAACACTGCTCCCTGCGGCGGGTGGATTTTAAAGCCAGTCTGAGGTGCTGAGCCCCAGCAGGCTGAGACACTGGAGAGGCCCTGCCCACACCTCAGAACGCCAGCCCTCAGCCCTGGCCAGACACAGGCCGTGCTGGAGAGCTCAGGGATGCCCTCTGCTTCTCCTCTGCCAATGCTCCTCATCCAGTCGGGCCTGTCACCCCTCAGCAGCACCTTCAGGGCCCGGTCCATTCTGCGTCCATCCTGCTACCCTGCGTGGGTCTGAGGACTCACCTGTGCACACTGCAACAGCCCCCGCAGTCTGACTGGCCTCCCTGCTGTATAGCCTCAGGTCCAGCTGCTACCTCCTCTTTTTTTTTTTTTTTTTTTTTTTTTTTGCAGTACCAGGGATTGAACCCAGGGGCATTCTACCTCCAAGCTACACCCCCGGCCCTATTTTTTACCCTTTATTTATTTTGAAACCGGGTCTCACGAAGTTGCAGAGTGCCTCACTAAGTAGCTGAGGCTGGCCGCAAACCCAGATCCTCTGGTCTCCGCCTCCCAAGTACTGGGATTACAAGCGTGCACCACCACGCCCAGCCAGCTGCTACCTCTTTAAAGGCAGCTACCCTGGCCAGGGTTCTCCAGTGGCAGAACAATAGGCCAGAGATATGAGCAGGGATTTGTTACAAGAGAGGACTACAGCTGAGGACCAGGGACACTGATGGCATGGCTCAGTCCTGGGGGCTGAGGACCAGGGGCCACTGGAGCAAGTCCTGGAGCCTGAGGGCCAGAACATCAGAGCGCTGTTGTCCACAGGCAGAAGGCGTCCCCACTCTAGTCTTCTCTGTTATATGTGGACCCCCGGCTGATCAGATGGTGCCGCCCATACCGGGTGAGGCAGGATTTTCCTTAGTGCACTGATTCAAATGCCAATCTCCTTGGGAAAAGCCCTCACAGACATACCAGAAACAATGCCCTGCCACTGTGGTGTCCCCTAAGCACTGCCCTCCTAACATAGACCATCACCAGCCTCGTCCTACTGCCCCTCGCTGTGAGGCCTCCCAGCCTGACTCCCGCCACCTGCGCCCTCCCGCCCCATCCTGCCCCATCCCCTCCTGTGTGCCTCCCCTGCCCATGCCCCATCCTTCTCTGTCTAGCAGCTCCTGCTTGTCCTTCTCCAAGAGCTCAAATGTCGCTTGTTCCAAGAAGCCTGCTCTCGATTGCCCCAGGGAGAGCGGCTGCATCCTGACTTCCACAGCATTTTGCTGACCACTCTTCACACATTACAATTAGCTGTCTCCATTTCCGTCTCCCCACCAAACTGTGAGATGCTGGAGAGCAAAGCTGGGTCCAATTCACCTTCATTTCCCCAGCGTCTGACGGAACGAATGTTTGTTGATTGGCAGAGGACATGAGGTCTCTGTTATTTTTGTTATAGTTACACTTTTTGCTCTTCCCTTGTTTTTTGTGTTTGTTGTTATTATTGTTTGCTTCCTCTGAGAGGGGGGTCTCACCGCACTACCCTGGCTGGCCTGGAACTCCTGGGCTACCTGATCCTCCCGCCTCAGGCCCTGGGTAGCTGACTATGCACCACTGCGCCCACCTTCTCTTCCTTCTTTCATCTTTCTAAAAAGTCCCCAATGCTGAGCCCTAGAATTAAACTTCTTTCACTTCCCTGAGCCCCAAACTGATTGGCGACCAGCACACCAATGTCCCTAATATGACAAGAAGTTCTGGTTTCCCACTGACTTCCCTAAGATGACAGGACACTCCAGGTCCCCCAGGAGGCTTCTGCTGCTACCTGGGCCACCCTCTGGACCTGTTTTGTCAGCAGGGACAGGGATAAGGAACAGGCTACACCTGGTTTCACAGCTCAAGTTTGTTTTCATAGAGGTTCAGGAGACTGAGATGGTTAATAAGCAAATCAGCCTCAGTATTCAAATACAGTTAATAAATCCTGAAAGAGATACAAATCAAACCCTCCACTAGAGCCGGTAGGCAAAATCTGCGCTTGCCCTGATCCCCCCTGAACAGCAAGGATCACTTTCCACCCCCAGTGGTCTGGCCAAAGTATGGGCAGCATCACATCGCCCCTGGGAATACACCAGCTCCCCAGGAGACTTCCTGACTCTATGCAAAGGATTTTTGCAAGAGGAGGAGTCCCAGAGCCCACAGCCTTGTGTGCCCTGTTTAAATGACAGCAGCTCCCCGCCACCATGCTACTCCTCCTT
Organism: Glis glis; assembly: GCA_004027185.1. Taxonomy (NCBI): domain Eukaryota; kingdom Metazoa; phylum Chordata; class Mammalia; order Rodentia; family Gliridae; genus Glis; species Glis glis. The sequence goes on along the minus strand of PVJS01008813.1, from coordinate 4,851 downwards.
CCTATCAGAAGCCAGGACAGCAGAGTACGTCCACAAGGGAAGCCCCCCTCTGGACCTGGTAAGTCCAGAAGCCCTGCTTTTGCCGGCTGCTTTGCCCTTGGGTCTCACTGGGCTCCCTGGAGCCGACTACACCCCAACAAGGACAGTGGCTAGACTTGGGGAGCAGTCGAAGGCCAGGCAGAGTGACCCAGCAGACGTCACAATTCTCTGCTGTGCATTTTGTTTCCTCCCAGGGACGCGGAGTGGGAGCTGCGGCAGAGCTCTGCTCCTGAGAGCGCCTCCCGGGCATGGAGGAGCTGGACACAAACGCCTCGAAGGAGGAGGGTGTCTGCCAGTTCTCAGAGAAGTACAAGCAGATCTACCTCTCCCTGGCCTACAGCGCCATCTTCGTCCTCGGGCTGCCCCTGAATGGTGCTGTGCTGTGGCTCTCTTGGGGCCAAGCCAAGCCCTGGAGCTGTGCCACCATCTACGTGGTGAACCTGATGGTGGCCGACCTGCTGTATGTGCTGACGCTGCCCTTCCTGGTCACCACCTACTGGCTGGGCGACACCTGGCCCTTTGGGGAGGTGCTCTGCAGGCTGGTGCGCTTCCTGTTCTACACCAACATCTACAGCAGCATCCTGCTGCTGACCTGCATCTCCGTGCACCGCTTCCTAGGCGTGTGCCACCCACTGCGCTCGCTGCCCTACCGGACACGCCGGCACGCCCGGCTGGGCACCGCCGCCACCTGGACCCTGGTGGTCCTGCAGCTACTGCCCACACTGGCCTTCTCCCACACAGAGCACGTTGGTGGCCAGACAATCTGCTACGACACCACCAGCCCCGAGAACTTCGGTCAGTACTTTGCCTACAGTATGGTGCTGACACTGTCCGGCTTCCTCCTCCCCTCCCTTGTCATCCTGGTGTGCTACTCGCTGATGGTCAGGAGCCTGACCACGCCAGCGGAGACCCTGGGGAGGACAGGCCACGCGGCCCGAGCCAAGTCCGCCCGGACCATCCTGCTGGTGTGTGGCCTCTTCGCCCTCTGCTTCGTGCCCTTCCATGTCGCCCGCTCCTTCTACCTCACCACGCGCTTCCTCAGCTCACAGAACTGCCAGCTCGTCATGGTGGCCAGCGTGGCCTCCAAGATCTGGAGGCCTCTGGTGAGCTTGAGTAGCTGCCTCAACCCCGTCCTGTACTTCCTGTCAGGGAGCAATGGGGTGGCCAGGCTTCTCCAGAGACTGAGGCAGGACAAAGGGGGTGAGCACGCGGCCAGGGCACCTGGGGCCGGGCAGATCTGGGTGCTGCCAAGGTGAAGGCTGGTGACGTGAGCTCCACTGCTGCAGGGACTTGCTGGACACTGACGAGGGCTGGTGGAGGGGTCCACACCCCCTCTGGAGTCCTGCTGACAAGGACGTGGTATCCATGTTGAGAGATTTCAAAATAAGACATGAAGAGAGCCACCGACACAAAGAACGTTCCTATTGTAAGGAGAGCTGACACTCATCTCTTGCCACTCAAGTCTGTTCAACATTATCTCAGAAGCCACTTCTCTGCCACTCCTGCACCCTAGCTAACCTCTACCTCTCCCATAACCCTACTACTCCCCTGTGTTTCTCAATCTATTGTCTTTGTGACTCTTGTCACTGCCTGGACTGTCGATTCATTTACTCACTTGTGATCCATCTCTTCCTTCTCGCAGACAAGCTCCAATAGGACAGGGACCGCGTCTTACTGCTGAACCCCAACATGGCTTCTTCCGCAGGGCCCAGCACACATTAGGTCCATGACAGAGGGGGCTGAATGAGCAAGTACAAGAAAGGAAGAGCAAACGAAGCCCCCATGTAAGACCTTCCTTGGAGTAACTCATTTAGCCCTCCTAGTAGCCCTGGAGTTGGGCACTACTGTCATCCCATTTAAAGAGAAGGAAACCGAAGCACAGGGCATTAGGTAGCTTGCCCATGCTCACCCAGCTGGCGACCGTGCAGACCACAAGGCTGAGTGGAGGCCTCGCACAGTGAAGCCCGTGTTCCAAGCTTGTGCTCAGCCCCCCCCCCAACACCAGGCAAGAGCCAGCCCACGTCCTCACTGCCAGCAGTGACTTGAGGCCAGCCTGCTCACTTACACAGTGGCTGTGTCCGCAGGCCACAGAGGGTCCTGCGTGCTCTTCCACTACAGTGCTCACCCAGTGCTCTAGGTAGAAAAGCTCTGCAGGCCAGAGTGAGATGCAAAGTAAAGCAGCCGCAGGAAAAATGACTCGCCTTCTCTTTACTTAAACGTGATGCCTCAGTTTACAACAAAAAAAGCTTTACCACATTTCCATTCCCTACAAAAAAAAATTTTTAAGAGCCAAAGCAATAAAAAAAGATAACCTTTAAAAACTTACATATTTTAACAACAATGATCTCCGAGAACTTCCCAGATATAAATATATATCACCTAATAATTCATTGTTTTCTCCCTATGAAGAGGTGGATAAATCCGTTCATACGAATCAGAGTGTGATCCCTCATTATTATCTCATTTTAATTATGGAAAATTTCTGAGTAGACCATGCATACATCTAAATTATAAAATTTTATTCTAAAAGTACAGTTTATTGCTTTCAAAGTCACACAACAATTAGAACTAGACTAATTGTTGCCTAACAGAATTCCTCAGGAAAATTGGTTTAATGAATAGGGAAGGATGTTTTTTAATTAGCAGGTCAGTTGTTTCCACATAAATGTTTTCATAAAATCACTTGTTCTTTTGAATACTCGCTCGGCTCTCTCACTTGTATTATTAATTTCTGTCTCTTTCTCTGTATGGCGTAGAGATAGATTTCAGCCAACTTTATGGTTCCATTTATCATGCCTTACTTGTTAATAAGGTTTCACATTACTGGAGAATCAGTGCACCAAATAAAAGTCTGGAGCCATCCCACGTCCCTATCGGCCCTTCCTCAAATGCCCACCAGCTCTGTCACTCTGGAGGCAGGAAGAAAACCAATGTAGAATCCTCAGGACATGCCGCCTGCATCTAAAGAATGCTTAACGCTCCTGGCCACGGTTTTCCTGCCTTTAAGTCTTGGCTAATGAATGTGCTTGCAATTATGCTTCTGATCCAGATAAGGCTAGTTTTGCTTCTGTAAAGGTTTTGTTTTGGTTTTGGTTTGGTTTGGTTTTTTAACTTACTTAACAGCAAAATATAAGCATCCATTTTTAACTTACTTCTGGGGTCAAAAAAGTTTAATGTAGTTGGCCTTGTATCCTAGGTTTTCAGGGACAGGTGTCTGAAAATACTAGAATCAAACTAGATTTGGGGGAAACGGCCCCATTGTGAGTGGAGCTGGGAATCCACAGCCCAGCACAAGAGGATATTCCCAACCTTCCTTGTATCTAGCAAAATTCCACCTATCCAGGGGACAAGGAAACCAGAAAAGAACAGAATTTATTCCTTACTGTACTCATTCAACCCCACCACTGTAGGAAAGCAGGGATCCTCAACTCTGTTATCTCCCTCGAACCCTACCATCTTCCATAATCTCCCTGGTTGTTTGGACCAGTTAAAACAAAACTGAAGGTCAACAAATATTATCATGTTCCATAGACCATGACTGGAGCCAAAATGGACGAAAACATAGGGACTACAGCGACCAACAAAAGCATCAAACAGTCTCCACCTTCAGGCTACAGGCCCTTGGGAAACAAAATACTAAGCACACAAATAACAACTGGGGTATTAACAGTTTAAGAAGCTGCAGAAGAGACCATGTCACTTGTTGATTATCAAAATGAGCAAGGCAGGTGGTCAGAATCAGACGTTCAGGGGTGAATGAGAGCGCTCAGGCCACCAAAGGGGCATGCCATGCTGAAGGCCGGGTGACATCAACCGGAATCCCCAGCAGTGGGGACAAGGAAGGGGGGCCCGGGAGTAAATGTAAGTTGTGTGAGGGTCTCTGGGTGGCTCTGGAGGGGAGGAGCAGAGCCATGTTGGGAGGTGGCTGGTGTGGGAGCCACAGCCAGTAGCCAAGGAGAGCAACCCAATCAAATCTGTGGTCTGGAAACAATCCGTCAGCCCCTGTGACTTGAGTGAAGTCAAGGAAAGAAATGAAACCTCACAGCTTGATGCATGCGGAGTCCCCTAAGTGGCAGGAGAGCGGTACCCGACTCTCTCTGAGATGTTTCTCCCTCACGCCTCCACTCCACCCTCTAGAACACACAGTCCTGGCACTACTGCCACCAGGCGACACAGCGAGCAGTGGTGATGCTGAGAATGAAGGAGGGAGGGAAGAAGTGAGCACCCAGAAGACCACGGGGCAACCCGAGGCCACAGACAATACAGGATGAAGGGGGCATGAGCGGAACTGAGATGGGGAGAAATAAAATGATGGCTCAGAGAAGGCTGGTGGGGAGACACGAAACGACTCTGCGACTCCACACCTGGGATGGTAACAATAATAACCGGCGCCCAGCACAAGGCGCACACTCGACGGGGCTGTGCAGGTGGCAGTTCAGATTCAGACAAACTGCATGCACCTCGTGCGGGAGGGGCCTGGTGGAGTCAGAGGCAGCTCAGGATCCAGCTCGTGTATCAAGCCACTTGCGCAGGCTAATATTCAAAACCACATCAGCAAAGGATATCTCTGCATAAGTGAAGAAGAGAAGATCTAGCATACACAGGAAAATAAAAAGCACTGACCCAGAGCACACGATGGGAACCGACGCTGGAGAGCAGAGAACAGGAAAGTCAGAGGAGAGGATGAGAGCAATGGAGGTGCCACAGGAGATAAACCAGGAAGAAAGAGAGCAATGGAGGCACCACAGGAGACAAACCAGGAAGAGAGAGAGCAATGGAGGCGCCACAGGAGACAAACCAGGAAGAGAGAGA
>PVJS01008812.1:0-45698 GCA_004027185.1 Glis glis | reverse complement strand
CCAAAGTACTGGGATTACAAGTGTGCGCCACCACGCCCGGCTCAAATTTTTCTTTTTTCTATGAAAGAATAAATTTGGGTTCATTTCAGAGGCTTCTTTAAATAATGTTGCTACAAAAGTCAAAAATCTGGTTGAGCCCTCCCATTTCACCTGAAAAAGCAGCTCCCCCATGTTTATGTCCCTTTATACTTCTTGTTGAGATATCAGAAAACCCTGGATCTACGTTAAATTTTCCTTCTCATTTTCTTAGCCTTACCCTTTTTTCATAGAGAATACACAAACATGACTCCTTTTGGAAGAGAATTATGAATTAGTTCTAGGGTCCCATATCAGAGTGAGTAGTAGGAAAATCTAAGTCAGTTCTATAGCCAGCCATGCCTGTATTACACTTATATGATGGAGAATTCCAGACTATCATTTAGGATCAAGTTCTTGAGAAAGTCATCGAAGTATAACATTCAAACCAGTGTCTCAAAAGCTCCCCCATGTGTGCACATGAATAATAACGCATCCAAGGAAAAGGTCATTGGAATGAGTGGAGAATAAGGACAGAGACCAATTTTCAGATCTCAAAAAATATGGTAAGACAGGACTATTTTTGTATAGACAGGGCTATTTTGTGTCTATTTTTGTATAGATCATGGCATCAGCAAATGAAATGGATGCATGAAAAAATGTTTATTTTTCTATAAGAGGTATGAAAAAATAGGGCAAAAAAGAAAGGAACTGGATTTGTTCCAACCATAAGTATACTCAAAAAAGAAAAGATAATCCATCTGATTATAATATAAGCAACTGATTTGTATGTTTAAGCCAAAAAAAGAAATTATATGAAAATAAACTGAAACATCTGTTGTACTTTCCAGAAAAGTATTTGCCTAATGGAAATGTTTTCCAATTTCTCTTTTTTGCCCATTTATCTTTCCCTTAGGGAAAAATATACTACAGCTAAGACTGTTGTGTAAATCAGTTACTCCCAAGAAAAAAGTAGGCTTCCAGAATATCAAAACCAAGGCTGGCCTCAAAGGCTTTGGTATTGACCTCCATGTCTTACAAATAAAGAAAATGAACTCAAAGTGAATGGATTTATCCAAGTCCACAGAATAGAAAAACTGAGAACAGATCTCTAGTCTTGTTTTATAATTAAAATCATTATTCCTTATATACCAAGTTATCTCTCCATTTTCAATAATAGCAACAAATAATAAATAGAAAAGTACAAATACTTCTAATACTAAAATGTACTAAGTACTTACTCTATGCCAGGCATATTTTTAACTACATTATATAAATTAACTCATTTAGTACTAGAATAACCCTTTGAGTCTATATTACTCTCCCATTTACAGATGAAGAACTGAGGCACAGAGAATTAAGTACCTGCCCCAAGGTTCTTAATGAATAAGTGGTAGAGCCACTACCTTAGCCAAGCAGTCTAACGCTAGAGACCAAATTCTTAACCACAAATTAGTAAGTAAGATACAAACTATAGGAATGTTACTCAAAATTCAATGGATCATCACCTATAGGATTAAGCCTTATTATTTAGGAAACATAAAATTGAAATCTGTGATAATAAAAACAGAAATAGGGACAAACAGAAGGAAAAATAAAATCTGTCTTAGAAGGAAAATTCTTACTCAATTAGTAGAGCAAATCTGAAGTTCGTAAGTATCCAATTTCATACAAATCATGTAAACAGAGGGCCGCATTCTTTGCTGTCAACTGAAATCAGGCTTATCTATAATTAGAAATTATCCTTATCTATCCATTCAAGCAATCCCTCTTCTAGGCAATTCTTGGTTAGCATATTTTTTAAGTAATAAAACCAAATTTCTTAAGGGGCAGAGAGACTCTCCTGCTTCTCTAAATGGTTCATATTAATATGAAATCCCTAAAGACACCAGTAAGTCTCACCTTCTCAAACCTCTCTGCAAACTTTGACCTGTTGCTTCTTCCCTCCTCCTGACCCAGCCCCTAGTTCTCTCATCTAAGCTCTGCATTGCTGGTAGCACTACCTCACTATCTCAAACCCAAAATAATCAAATCCAAATCCCTTGTATTTCACCCAAAATCCTGTTCTTACTCCTGTATTCTTTATTTTGTTTAATGAATTCCCCCAGTCAACAAAACCAAATCTTGAATCATCCAAGACTCCTTTCCTCCCTCTCAGAATACTTCCAGCTAGTCCATAATTTCTATGAATTGAACTTTCTAAATTGCTTTTGGGTCTTTCCCAGAAGCAGACCCTGAGCTAAGAATTTAAGTGTAAATAGAATTTTTCATAATTTATTGGTACATTGCAATCATACATCATAACAAGGTTCTATGTGTTAAAAAAATACATGCACACAGCTCTTTGTGCATTTCCCACCACATCTCTCCTCTCTCCCCTCCTTTCTTCCCACATGAGTTAGTGAGATTGGTAATAATATTTTCACATATTGCTGTAGTATTATTTTAACTGTTTCCCTCCCCAACCCTCCCTCCCCCCCACCTCTAACCCCTTCAACTACTCTTCCAATCTATCTTCGCATTATTTAAAGCCCGTATGTTTCCTATTTTCTCTCTAGCTTCCACAAATGAGAGAAAACATACCACCTTTGACTTTCTGAGACTATCTCACTTAGCATAAGATTCTCTAGTAACATTCATTTTCCTTCAAATGACATAATTTTGTTCTTTATGGCTGAGTAAAATTCCATTGTGTGTATATACCACATTGTCTTTAACCATTCGTCTGTTGACAGACACCTGGGTTGGTTCCATAATTTGACTCTTGTGAATTTTACGGCTATAAACATGGGTATGCACATATCACTATTATAGTATTCTAACTTTAATTCTTTTGGAAAAATACTGAGGAGTGATATAGCTAGGACATGTGGTAGTTACCTATAGTTTTTATTGAGGAACCTCTGTACTGATCTCTGTAGTGGTTATACTAATTTACAATCCCACCAACAGTGTATAAGAGTTCAAAAGTTAAGGAAATGAACCAAGAATCAATAAATGGAATTGCATCAAATTTAAAAGTATCCATGTAGCAAAAGAAACAATCAAAAGCCTAAAGAGAGAGCCTATAGAATAGTAAAAAATATTTGTTGCTACTCCTCTGATAGAGGACTAATATCTAGAATATATAAAGAACTCAGAAATACTAACTCTAAAGAAAAACACTAGCCAAGCGTGGTGGCGCACGCTTGTAATTCCAGTACTTGGGAGGCTGAGACAGGAGGATCGCAGGTTCGTGGCCAGCCTCAGCTATTGAAGGAGGTCCTCCGCAACTTAGTGAGACCCTGTTTCAAAAATAAAGAATAAAAAATAGGGCTGGGGGTGGAGCTTGGAGGTAGAATGCCACAGGATTCAAACCCCAGTACTGCAAAAAAAAGAAAAAAAACAATAGAAATGAATAGACACTTCTAAAAAGAAGAGACATAATTGGCCAATACATACATGAAAAAAAAATGTTCAACATCATTAGCCATCAGGGAAATGCAAATCAAAACTATACTGAGATTCCACTTTACTCCAGTGCAAATAGTTGTTTGAGAATGATCTGAGGAAGTAAATGTAGGGGCTATGGAAGAACCACAGAGATAAGAAGGAAGCCAGCATTGTTGTGCTAATGACCAGATAACTGCCTTGAGCACTGGGGCTCAGCCCCACTGGAGACCTCAGAAAGACTGCAGGGAACCCGCTGCACATTTGTCCCACACTGAGAGCAAAGAATATGAGATTTGTATCCTTCATTGTTTGAGGACTGCTCCTTGGGGCATTAACTCCTAGCACTTCAGGCCTGACTCAATGTAGTCTTGCAATCTTGTAGTCACTGAGACTTGGTGCTATACAGAAAGTGACTGACAAGAAACAGGTCAAAGGTTGCAGAGAGGCTTTGAATATGGGAGGGGCACTGGCAGCACCTGCCATGAAATCCTTGCAGAGCCTGCACAGGCTTCAGAGAAAACGCAAATGCCCCTGCACAGCCTGCGAGATCTTCCATGATCAACCCTTGCTTTCCTCTCCAGCATTGTTTCCCAGGCTTCGTGGTCCAATGTACATGGACTCTAATCCCATCAATCTACCAACAGTTTCCAAAATGCATAATGCTGCTACCACCTCTACGTTTTGTACTTAACTATTCCTTCTTCTCAGAATATCTGCCCCACCTTCCAACCTTATTCCCATCTACCTGGAATACCCCCAACTTTATTGACAAGATGCAGCTCTTGGATCTCATCCTCTCTCAAGCCTTCCCTCCTTTCCTGGCACCCCAGCTGAGCACTTCCATCTGTGCCATTTGTCCCACCTTCTGTCTGTCTCTACCAAACTGCACAGGAGTTGTTTGTCCACCTGGCTAGACCAGGCCACCAAAGTCACATGCAAAGACTGCTTGGTTTATCTCTCTGATTCCCCAGCCATACGTCCAATGCCAGAAAGAAGAAAAACTGGGAAGACATCAACTAATTCTTCAAAGGTCTATATGTCATGTAAAATAATAATGTAAGACTGCAATTAATATGATAAAACCTAGACCAAAAGGAACCCTTTGAAAAAATGACAATTTTCTCTTTAATTCATGCTTTTTAAAATTTTTACTAATTAGAATATTTTTCCCTTCTACATACTGGCTATAAATCAATCTCATTCACTCTGCTTCAACTTCTTAAGTCTGTGCACCTCTTTATTGACCCTGGTTTCTTTAAAGGGAATCTAATGCTTAAAGGACACTCTTGGGGACCCCCTGAGAACGACCCCAGACATATGCACTCATGGATATTTTATGAACCACATTTCAGCATCTCAAATTCAGAGTCTCTTTCATGTGACTAACAGCTGTGTTTTCATTGAATCCAAGTAGATACCCCTAAAAAGAAGCAAGTATAATTACCTTCCTGAAACTTTCTTATAAGTACCTGAAGGTCATCTGCATCTGTCTCCCAGCAGGGGACTTTTGCCAGCTTCGATGCTGATAGGCAAAAAGTCCATGTAGCATGGGGTAGCTTGGGGGAGTCCTGCTCATCAGCTTTGACTGGATTCATCATAAGGTATGTATTTACATGTAAATGTACCCAAGCCTAAATAATGATTAAATTCAGATTCTGGAGGTTTTTTTAAACAGGAGAAAGAGGTAATGAATTGTATTTCTAAAGGCCATTTAGTTCAGCCCAAATTGACCCTATTTACATTGATGTGAAAATTAAACATATTGCAGATATCTTTGATCTAGGTTCTCATGACACAGTTTGCTGTTGTTTGAAATTTTGCAATTCATTGATCACTGTCACCGTGTCTGATGGAAACTAAATTGCCTTCAGTGCATGCAGAGGTGGTTTCTGCTTTTACTCCCCTGCTTCTCCCTCGCCTTATAGTTTCACAATGAAAAGGAAAAACAGCCACCGTGGATCTTCCTTGTTGAAGGTTTTAACATTCAATGTTGCTGCCCATCACCTGTGTTTTGGGTTCTGCCCTGACCAACACTGGGATTCTCTAATCTGAAATGATAGAAATCTACAAATACAGTAACAAGGCAGTCTGTTATAGCTGAAAGCAAAGGAAACTTGGAACACCCTGTTCATAAGTCAGGTCTGAAGTTTATGTTTCATTTCATATTTTCAGACCCATTGCAGACAGCCAAGTAGCTGCTATTCAAAATGTTTTGTTGACCTCATAAGAAGCAATGTAAATAGACTTTGTAGCCCAATGACGCCAATGCTGAGTCTACTGTCTATGTACTTTTATATTTTGTGAGATTTTTGTGTATAGTGCTTCCAATTCCTTGTACTCCTGGGCAGTTCTGCTTTGGTGTAAACTGATACTAATCTTTGCAGGCCACTGTTTCTCCTAGTTCCTCTACACTGGCTATAAAACTAAGGGTAACAGAGGTGAAAAGGTAACAAGGGGTATCTATACTAACTCTCTTTTCTATTTCTACATTCCTTGGTATTCTTTCTCCAGGGCCCATGTTCTAGGGTTATTTTATAATTGGCTACCTAATTAAGCAATCCCCAATGGATAATAACATCTAGCAATTAATTCAACAAATTACAACTTTTCTAAGCATCATTACTTTGTTTTCTCTCTCTCTCTCTCTCTCTCTCTCTCTCTCTCTCTCTCTCTCAATGTCAGCACTCTTTAAGAAAAAGAAAGATTTTAATCTACATTTTACTATCCAAGAAATTGAAATGTAGACAGATTTTATATTTTACACATGGTCAGAAAGCAAGTCTATGAAAGGACTGGGATCAAACATAAGTCATGTAAAAGAAAGCCCATTGTCCTTTCACTCATCCATCCCTAAGCTTATACAAAATTCCATTTCATAACAAATAGTTGTTGTTATGGTTTGCATATGGAATGTCTCTCATAAAAGGTCATGTTTTGGCAATGCAGCAATGTTCAGAGGTGAAATATTTTAATCATGAGTGCTCTAACTTCATTGGTGGATTAACCTATAGGATGGATCAATAATTTGAATGAATTTACTGGGTGGTAACTGTAGGTAGGTGGGGCATAGCTAGAGAAAGCAGGTCACCCGGGATGTGGCCTTGGACTCTATCTGTCCCCTATCCCCTGTCCTTCATTTCCTCTCTCTTTCATCTCTCTTCTTCCCAGCTACCATGAGTTGAGTGGCTTTTCTCTACCACACCCTGCCACCATGATGTTTCTGCCTTGGAGCCAGCCAACTATGGACTAAACCTCTGAAACCATAAGCCAAAATAAACCTTTCTTTCCCTAAGTTGGTTCTTTTTTCAGTTATTTTGGTTATAGCAACAAAAAGTTAACTAATACATTGGTGGAAAGAGATTCTAATCACAGAATTTTTCTACCTGAGGTCTAAGCCTGTGGATGAATTAGGAGATCCTGAGATTCCTGAAACTGTATTCAACATGCTTGTATGTGTACACTTTTCTGGGGAGTCAATACTAAAATGGTTCATAATTATTTAATTATATGATTTATACTGTATATATTTAAAATAAGAAAACATCCTCAATTATGTATGAGACTTGATATTTCTCTTAACTGTCACCTAAAATGTACCTTGTTGTAATTGTCCACATATAATAAGCTATCTCAAATTTTATGAGCTTAAAACAATAATCATTTTGTTTTCTCACAAATCTGAAACTTGGGCAAGGCTCAGCAGTCACAGTTCATCTCTGTTCCATGTAATGCTGGCTGGAGTCACTCCACTGGGATAGAGAATCTACTTTCAAGATGGCTCTTGAAGAAGGCAGGCTTTGGGTTCCTCTCCACATGAACCCATCTGTGAGGTAGGTGTAGCTTCCTCACAGCATGGTGGCTGGGTTCCAGGACCAAGCACCTCAAGAAACAGAAAGTGGAAGCTTCCAATTTCTTAAGCTCTGTACCCAGACACTGACATGGTGTCATTCTATCAGTCAAGAAGTCATAATACGATTCAAGAGAACAGCATCAACCCCATGTTTTGATGGGAAGAGTGTCAGAGGATTTTTAGGCCATGTTGTTAAAACTGCCCCATGTCTCTGGAGGCATCTTTTCTCCTGTGGTTTGCTCTATTACGAATCTCTGCCCTCTCTTTGCTGTGTGAGAAAACAAGCTCTGACATTTCTCATATTTCCCACTTCCTAGAGCAACTCTATATAGCTGATCCAACCTATTCTTGACACTTGGCCTGACCCTCTCTGATTATACCTGGCTTATTCTTATCTCCTACATGTTGAACCCTCCTAAAACTTCCTTCCTCCACTGCTAGTCACCCAAGTACTCTGTGTCACTGTGTGTTTAAAGAAATAATAGCCAGCCAGGTGTGGTGGCACATGCTTATTGTCCCAGTACTTGGGAGGCTGAGACAGGAGGATTGTAGATTCAAGACAGCCTCAGCAACTTAGTGAAACTCTCAGTAACCTAGCGAGACCCTATTTCAAAACAAAAAATAAAATGGTCTGGGGATGTAACTCAGAGGTAGAATGCCCCTGGGTTTAATCCCTAGAAACACACACACACACACAAGAAATGCTAGCCAATATCTTTGGGGGTGGGTGGTTTTAAGTTCTGTGTAGAGGCTGAGAGAGAAAAGCTACTGAGTAATTCCTACTAGACATGAGCAACGCACAGCAGCGAGGAGAGGGGAATGACCTTTGCCTGCATCACTCTGTGAACGGTGGGTGGGGTTTGAGCATTCCCCAGTCTGTTTCCAGTCACTAACCAGCCTTCCTGCCCTTTGAAAAGTGAAAGTTATTCAAATTTTCAAGGAAATGCCAGCCAATACTTACATTATCTGCATCACTTCTCCCCATTCTCCTTATTAATTCAAATGACTGATCCATAAAATCTGTTATCAGCACTGAAACATTCTCTGATACTCTGCCTCTGGCCCCCTCGGGCAGGCCTTTGGAAATGGTCTGCTTTTTCTCTGCAGCTGAAGCCAAGGAGCCCCAGCTGAAGAGGAAATCCACAAGGCCCGGCCCGAGGAGGCTGTAAGCCACTATTCAGAAGAGCAACCTGGCGCCCTGGAAGTTTTGCCACTGTCTCCCACCCATCAGCATGCCTCACCCCTCTGTGCTCAGAGTCTGTGTTCCCTCCGCTTAGGGCATCTTCTCTCAGAAAGCCACATGGCTCATTTCTCCTTCCCTGACGTGAGTTCTCATGTCTTCAGGTACATATCCCCTTCTCAATGAACCTGTCCTGGAAACCTCATTGAAAATCTATAAATCACCCCACACACACTCCACACCCCATCACTCTTCTCTCCCTACCATTTGCTCATCACTCACCACTAGGATATGACATCTTGTACTTACTTATGGTCTGTCTCCCCTTCCACAGTGACAGCTTCATAAAAGTAGGGATTTTTTATGTCTTGCTAGTTGGGTTAGGACAGTAACTGGTACCAAGTCGATATGCAGTAAATATTTATTAATAAATAATTGAACAAACTATTAATTCAACCTATAGCCATCCCCCCAAGATAATAACAGTAGTTCCTGGTCACACAGTCCGCTCTGAAGGAAGAGAGCTTAGATCTGGCTCAAACAGCCACCTATCCATATTTGTTCCCTACTGCTACTTTAACAAATGACCACAGATTTTCACATATGACAGCAAAAATTTATTTTCTTATAGCTCGGTAGGTCGGAGGTCAGACATGGGTCTCAATGGTCGAAAAGCAAGATGGTCATGGGGCTGCATTTCTTCATGGAGATTGTAGGGGAAAATCTGTTCTTTAGCCTTTTCCAGCTTCCAGAAGCCAGCCATATCCCTTGTCTCATTGCCCACCCATACATGAAGCTATCACTACCAATCTCACTAACACGTATGAATCTCACTGTGATGTATAATTATAATACACCAATAAAAGTATATATTTTTTAAAAAACTGCAATGTTGCCGGGTGTGGTGGTGCACGCTTGTAATCCCAGTACTTTGGGAGGCAGAGACTGGAGGATCCAGGTTCAAGGCCAGCCTCAGCTCTCTCTCTCTCTCTCTCTCTCTCTCCCTGTCTCGCTCTCTCTCTCTCTCTCTCTCTCTCTCTCTCTCTTTCTCTCTCTCTACTTAGTGAGGCCCTCTGCAACTTTGTGAGACCCGGTTTCAAAATAAAGTATAAAAAATAGGGCCGGGGGTGTAGCGCGGAGGTAGAACGCCCCTGGATTCAATCCCCGGTACCGCAAAAAAAAAAAAAAATGCAATGTCACATCCCTCTAATCATTCTTCCTTAGGTCACATCTCTCTTTTTCTTCCCCCCTTTTTAAAAATTACACTGGGCCCTCCTGAGTAGTCCAGGATAGTCTTTCATTTTAAAATGAACTAATTAACAATGTTAATTTCATCTGCACCTTTAATTCCCCTTATCCTGCAACCTAATGTATTCACGAATCCCAGGGGTAAGAATGAAGACCTCTTTGAGGTCCCATTATTCTGGCCACACCACCCTCCTGACTAACCTAAGAAGTGGTAAGGCCTCTTTCATCAAAAAAATAATTTTTTTGGTGAGGTACTGGGGATTGAACCCAGGGGTATTCTACCTCGGAGCTTCACCCTCAGCCCTATTTTGTTTCTTATTTTGAAATAGGATCTCACTAAATTACAGAGGGCCTCACTAAGTTACTGAGGCTGGCCTTGAACCTGTGATCCTCCTGTCTCAACCTCCCAAGTACTGGGATTATAAGTGTGGGCTACCACATCCAGCTCTTTCATCAATTTGATCACCGTGGTGTTTCTTATCCAGATCTACATTAAGTCCTTATGTTTGGCCCTTTCATTAGTCCTGGTTAAGGTACAGGGCTGAGAAGTAGAAGACATTCCATTCAAGATGTTCTCTGAAACTGTTACTCCTCTCACCTAGTGGTCAAGGTCAACCACAATCACTGAGACCCCTTCTTTTCAACAGAAAAGTGGAAATAACAAAGCCTACTACTATGGTTAGATATAGAATGTCCCCTGAAGATCTCATATATTGATGTTCAGAGTTGATGCAATTAAGTCGCAAGGGTTATAATTTCATCAATGGATAAGCCCATGTAATGGATTTACTGGGTGGTAACTAGGACAGATGGGGTGTGGCTAGATCCTTGGGGTGTGGCCTTAGGGAATGTGCTTTTGTCTTGGCTTGCTTGCTTTCTTGCTTCCGGCCTCCATGATGTAAGAGCAGAGCCCTTGATCTCTTCCTGTTTCTGCTTCCCGCCACCATGCCCTAAGGTCTGCAGACCCTGGCCTCACATGGACTGAACCCAAGATCTCCAAAAACTGTGAGCAAATAAATCTTCCTTCCTCTAAGTTGTGTAGACAGTTGTTTTGGATTATGGCAGTGAGAATGTTGACCAAGATACCTACGTTTATGAAGATGAGATGTGGAGAAATGTTTATAAAAATTCTAGAAACATCAAACTCCACACAACGTAAGGGATCATTATGATAAAGATCTCTAGCTCCAAGGTTACCCTGAGTTTCTACTGATGGTAGTTTTGATTTTATTGATCCTCCTGAGAAATTACACAATTTACCACTTACATATTTTAGAAACATCAAAACTGAAATCAACAATGTCCCCCACAGCCCAACTCCTACATGACCATAACCTGACTTGCTGATAACAATGTTATGCAGAAAAACCAATTGTGAACATGAATTTGGTTTTCCCTATTTGAAGTTTCTTCATGTAGTTTTCCTCAAAAAGATAACTTTGGGAAACAGATATTCCTCATCTTTATTTGGCAGTCTCAGAAATCACTGTTGTAGTTATTTGTACATGTCCTGCCAGCCTCCTTAAGGGGGAAAAATATGTCTCCTCCATTACTGCAACTCTGGTGCCAGAATCTTGCCTGGTAGAGATGACCAATGGATATTTGTTAAATTAATGAATGAGTTACTACACAAATTACTAATGTGTTGATTAATTAGAGATGCACATTAGGAACTTGCCTATGCTGCTGATAAACAGTTATACATCTCTCTCCATCTTCCTTTTCCTGTCTCTTATTAATCCCATTCAAGGTTCTGGGTCCCAAGGCCTTTGTCCCCTTCTCTGGAAAGACAAGGAAATCCTCTCTTTTTTAAAACACTTTCTTTAAATAGGGAATACCAGCCTCCAATTCATGCCTCCAGTAACCACTCTCACAATATTTCTTCTTAAAGTTGCCCTAGAAAGGTATTAGGAGGAAGATTTTGAACTTCATGTTTAAGTAAAAGAAGTAAAGACCTGTAGTAAATTTAACTGGATTCGTCCCCTGAAGTAGGTGCCACTATTGCTTCTATGGAGCCAAGAGAGAATGTCCTTGAGGCTAAGAAATGTTCTTGGCAGACAAAGATCTGATTGTGAAGCGCAGGATCTCTGTTGGATGAAGGAAGGCTCGTATCACAGGGGTCAGTGGGTGACACACCATCAGACATGTTCCAATAAATCAAGAGCTTATACAAATTCCAGGACCTGCCCTTGCAGGGCTCAAGGCGCAGCCAACTTAAACCTCCACAGAATGAATGCATCACACACTGGAACGACTTCATAAAAAGACACCGTGAGCTGGGTCTTGGGTGATTTTACACAGCCTTATTTGCTTTTCTAAGGTAAGAGAGTCTTTGAGCATTATATAATTGTGTCCAATATTTGGAGAGAGAAAGTACAGGAATCAGTTCTATTTTTCCCCCTTAACGCTGAAGAATTTATAAAGAAGAACTCTACAAATAGCACTCCACAAATAGAAAACACTACTAATTTGATCATGAAGTTAAAGGAATAAAACATGTTGTACTGAATTTCACTTGAAATCCTCCTACGCCTGGTGTCCTGGTGCAAGCCTATCATCCCAGTACTTGGGAGGCTGAGACAGGAGAATCACAGGTTCAAAGCAAGTCTCAGCAACTTGGCGAGACCCTCAGCAATTTAATAAAACCCTGTTTCAAAATTTAAAAAAAAATAATAAAATAGGGCTGGGGATGTAACTCAGAGGTAGAATGTCCCTGGGTTCAATACCCAGTACCAATAATAAATAAATAAATATTCTTAGATATAGAAGATAAAGGAAAAGTGGACTTGACAATGTGAATTTTGCTGGCAAAAAAAAAATCCAACTTAACAAACAATTCCACAGTAATCACTTTGCAACCTTCACAGCAAATATCTCTGGATCCATACAAACTTGATATTGAAGAGGTAGCATTTAAAACTATTTTCACTTAAGACATTCACTGAACATTGAGCTGGCCAGGGTAAATAAAAACCTCTGGAGAGTACATTTTTCTTCATCATCTCACCATAGATTCTGTCATGGAAAAAAATAGTTCCATAGTAAAATATTCATTTAATTCTGTTAGGAAACTCGTTCACATGATATTAAAGAGGCTCCATTAAATGATTCCCCAGAGAGCTATGTTTCAATTACCTACAAATGTATCTAAATTGTCTAAGCCTGTGTATAATTTTAATTAATACAACCTCTTATTTATTGCAGTTTTAAGAACTAACCAAAGCTAACATTAGTTTCATCATCTAAAGATAATAAAATCATCTAGATTTTGTTCTATCTTACTGACGACAGTTCAAATCTCTGATCCCCCAACTTTCCTTATCAAACTCAAGTAATCACCACACACAAGTAAGTGCTTCCAGCTACAAAATTACAATTTCTAAGTTGTCTTATCTCTTCACATTCGTTTAAGATCTTCTTTCAGGGGTGAAATATTAGCAATGACTTCCCTCTTGGCAGACATTCACTCAAGAGTCCGTGAATGTCTGCAAATATCTACTCATCTGGAGTTTTCCATATCTTTCTCTGGGACAAACATTTTCTTTATGAAGGCAAGAAGCAATATTCCAACCAAGGAATGCTTGTGAGAAATATCACCCCTCTTACATTTTCACCTTCAGGGTGGTTTCAAAAGCTCATGTTGTTAAAGGTTATGCTAACATTCCTAGAGTGACCCACAAAAACCCAGACCCTCTTTAGTGGCTCAGTCCCAGGACTTTTTCTAGTGCTCCATTTCAATGTACAGGTGCAGAGGGATTCTCCTAAACCAAATCCTATTCAAGCAAAGAGGTGATGAAGACCCAGAAAACCCCCACCTGCGTTACAGGAATACTTGCACCAGCGGAAAGCTGACAGCCTCTGTTTGCTGAATTACTTGTTAAAAACCAGTCAACCAAAGGCTGCTGATTATTCCAACTTCTTTTCAAAATGTAAAGTCTCTTAATTTGGGGGAACTTGACTTCTATTATTTAAGATGGCCCATTCCACAACAATGGTTCATAATTAGATCTATTTATTTTGACAGTCCATAGCTCCTGATAAAAGGCCATCTGCAACATTTTCAAATTAAGAAAATTTTCCTACAAAGAACATTATTATTAACAATGCGTAATATTGAGACTTTGGAAGGGAAGTGTAATCAAAGACCACAACATAAAATCCTATTATCACAGTGTCTGGTTTTTGCCTCTGCTTTCTCAATTTAAAGAGGAAGAACTAGAAATAAATGCAATAAGTAGCGAGGCATAAAGGAAGGGGAAATGGAGTTGCTGAGTTAGATGACACACATCTCAAGAACAAAGATTCTCTCTCTCTCTCTCTCTCTCTCTGTGTGTGTGTGTATGTATGTGTGTATGTATGTGTGTGTGTGTGTGTGTGTGTGTGTCTGCAAATCCTATTAATACAGGGTATCGAGATCAAGAGGAACAAAAAGCAAACAAGCCAAACTCCCATTCAGAATCCTCCCTACTTTTGCCTCAGCATCCCTCTACCTCAATTACCTACCCATTCTGAGAGTGATTTGAGCCCTCTCCCCACTATGACACTGCCCAGGCCTTCCCATTACCAGTATCAGTGCAACCATGTAGAGTGGTGCAGGTTGTTTACTGCACAAGGGTACTGAGCTAAAGAGAGGCAGGTGAGAGCCAGACCCAACCCAGAGTTACCCAGAGAATCAGCTACTAGTGTCCAGCTAGAAGGCCTCTCAGACTATTTGGTAGACTGCTTTGAGAATGCTGGACTTGCATGTCCTGGAATAGGGCTGCATCCACCCAGTGGGAGCAAGACACTTCTGTTTCGCGTAAGACTTGTCCGCTACCTTGTCCGCTACCCTGTTCCCAAATGTTCACACTCCCTCTCCCCACAAAGAAACAGACCTGTGGAAGTGGCAATATTTGAGTTTATTCTTAGATCACGTTCTCCAAATGGTGGAGTCTTCTACAGGAGTCAAAATAAGTTTAAGTGAGCAAAGCCTCCTTGTGTCCTCCTGCAGGAGATCAGGGAGGTAAAATGGGTTGGGAGGCTGCATTTGGGAAAAGACCCTGCCACACAGTTCTTTTTGGCTTCTTCCCTCATTTTCTTGTTAGATTGTCTTTCCACAAGGCTGGTAGTTCAGACCAGGGGCTGCCCATTCTGAGAAGACCCAGCACCTCTGACTCCTCTTCAAGGCAGGCAGGGGAGCTTTGCCCAAGCCTAAGAAGACTGCAGTGGCGCCCATGCCAGTTCTTAGACAGCAGGTAGATTTGTGTATCCTCGGTCTCCGGCTTGCTTCCACTCATTCACTCACTCACAGGCCTTGTCTCACCTTGAAAGTGGGAGCTTTTAAGAACCAAATGCCCACCTACCTCAAGATGGGTAGGCGGAGGTGTAGAAACAAAGAAGAATACTGTATCTACTTTTATTCTGACCCTTAAACCATTTACTACACAGAAAAGAAGTTCTTCATGTCGTCTAGTCTATTTTATTAGGATTCTACCCATAATATTTTAAAATGTGCATTTCCCTTTGCAAATTAAAAACCACAGTGAGATATCTCCTTGCAACTGCTATCAAAAAGACAAAAGATAATAAGTGCTGGCAAGGGTGTGAGGACATGGAAACTTTGCCCATTACTGGGTGAATGTAGGTTAATACCGCTATTATGTAGAATAGTATTGAGGTTTCTCAAAAAACTAAAAGTAGAACTACCATATGATACAGCAATCCCACTACTGGATATATAGCCAAAGGACATGGATCGGCGAGTTGAAGAAGTATCTGCACTCCCGTGTTCGTTACAGCATTATTCACATAGCCAAGATATAGAAGCAACCTAGGTGTCCATCCAGAGACTAACCATCGTCCACATTCTCAAGAGTTCCTGTTCCAGCGTCAGCTGCTTAAGGACACCTTGGAGCCCTTAATCCATTCTGCCTGCACCCCAGAGCAGGAATTCCCTCTCCAACACCCACCATATTAAGTCAGCTGCACCCACTTCAACATGTCCTCCAAAAGCAATCCCTTTTCACTTTGCGATAACCAGCTTTTCTTCCATTCTCCTATATCTGGAATTAGAAGAAAAATAGCTACCATTTATTGAACACTGACAATACACCTTAGCTTTACATGTATGAATTTATTTCCTCCCCATGCCAACCCTGGAAGATAGGAATTATCATTGTCCTTTTTCTTTTCTTTTCTTTTCTTTTCTTTTTACTTTTATTGGTGCATTATAGTTTCACATATTTTAGTTCATAGTGATAGTGACATACATGCACACAGCACTTGGTGAGTTTTCCCGTCTCTCTCCTCACTCCCCCCTTCCGCATACAAGATATTGAGATTGGCATTGATATTCTCACATATGTACATAAAGTCAGTGGAAGTGTTTCCTTCATTAATTCTCTCTCTCCCCCTCACCCTCCCCAAAACCACCTCCCTTACTCCACTGGAGTTTCTCCTCCATAATCTAAAGTCCTTCTTATATCCCAATTACTCCCTAGCTTCCACATATGAGAGAAAGCATATGGCCCTTCACTTTCTGTGACTGGCTAATCTCACTTAACATAATGTTCTCCGGGTCCATCCATTTTCCTGCAAACAAATGACATAATTTTGTTCTTTATTGCTGGGTAGAATTCCATTGTGTGGATATCCTATAATTTTATAATTCATTCATCTGTTGATGGACACCTGGGTTGGTTCCATAATTTGGTTATTATGAATTGTGCTGCTATAAACATGGATATGCATATATCACTATAATATTGTGATTTTAGTTCCTTTGGAAAAATACCCAGGAGTGGTATAGCTGGATCATATGGTGAATCTATTCCCAGTTTTCTGAGGAATCTCCACAATGATCTTCATAGCAGCTGCACTAATTTGCAGTCCCACCAATAGTTTAGAAGAGTTCCTATTTCCCCACATCCTTGCTAGCATTTATTATTGTTTCACTTCTTGATGATTGTCTTTCTAAGTGAGGTTAGATGGAATTTCAGCGTAGTTTTAATTTGCATCTCCATGATTACTAATGATAAGGGAGGCATCACAATACCTGACTTCAAATTATACTACAGAGCAATAGTCATAAAAACAGCATGATATTGGCACAAAAAGACACATAGACCAATGGAACAGAATAGAAGATGCAGAAACAAATCTACATACTTATAGCCAATTGATTTTTGACAAAGGTGCCAAAAACATACGGTGGAGAAAAGATAACCTTTTCCACAAATAGTATTGGGAAAACTGGTTATCCATTTGTAGAAAAATGGAATTTAATCCCTACTTCTCACCCTGCACAACAGTCAACTCAAGATGGATCAAATACCTGGAAATTAGATCAGAGACTTTGAAATTACTAGAGGAGGACATAGGTCCAGCACTCTAACATATAGGCACAGGTAGAAACTTCCTCAATAAGACCCCAAAGCTCAGGAAATTAAAACAAGAATTTATAAATGGGATGGCATTAAACTAAAGAGTTTCTCCTCATCAAAGGAAACCATCAAAAGTCTAAAGAGAAAGCCTACAGAATGGGAGACCTTTGCCAGCAATTCCTCTGATAGAAGACTAATACCTAGAATATACATATTACTTAAGACTTAACACTAAAATAACTAATAGCCCAATCAAGAAATGGCCAATTGAACTAATAAACTCTTCACAAAAGAAGAAATACAAATGGCTAATACACACATGAAAAAACATTCAACATCATTGTCCTGTTTCAAATGAGGAATAAGCTGGGAATGGTGGCACACATCTATAATCCAGGTACTCGGGAGGCTGAGACAGGAGGATTGCAGGTTCAAGGACAGCCTCAGCAATGTAGTGAGACTCTCAGCAACCTAGCAAGACCCTGTAGAAAAATTAAAAATAAAAAGGGCTGGGAGTGTAGCTTGGACATATAATGCCTCTGAGTTCAATCCCCAGTACCACAAAAAAATAAATAAATAAAAATGAGGAATAGACCTGGAAAGTGAAGGAACTTGCCTAAGGTCATACAGCTGGATGAGAATTTGCACCCAGGTCTGTCTGTAGCACACTTTGTTATCACAACACTCTACTGCCTCATGCCTGAGCATCCACTTATTTCTAAATTACCATGAGGTATAAATCCCAAAATTGAAATTTGAGGTGCCTAGAACCTCAAATATTTGATTATTTATACAAACAAGGAAGGAAAAGGCTGTTTAAGCAATATCTAAACCTCTTTTAACAACTGATTTTTATTTCCTTCCATCTGAGCCATTCTGGGCCTATCTTAGAGTTGTACTCTCTAAAGGTAGGTTCATGCCTCTATTTCCACTTTTTGGGGTAGTGGGGTGAGAGGTCAAGGGGTGATGTTGGGGTGGGGGAGTTAGCACAGTATTACCACTGGCTATTGATTACAGAAACTTCAAGAAAGCTAAAAAGCAAAAAAGTGTGAATGTTTTCTCTTTATCTTCTTCTACTTGAAACACACACTATTAATAAATATTTTAACAGAAGACAAAATGTCAGCAAGAAGGAAAACTGAAGGCTCAGGAGAATGCCTTTGGAAAATATGAGTTGCTCGTGTATGGTCAAATTATGGGCTTCTAGCATTTAAATCCCTTCCTATATTTAGTGAGTTTCCAACTATATGAATCTTAGTGGGGAAAAAGAGGTCACTTCCTTTAAATCAGTCGAAATAGCCAGATTCTTGCTTTTCCAGCATTTCTGAAAACCATGGTATGAATTATGGGCTAGCCATGGACAGGCAATGGGACACGCCCACCCTGGAGTTTTGAGTCAGGGCCAGTAATTCAAAGGACAGGGAGCTTGCATTCTGGTGAGTATGGTGGCAGCAACCGGTTGCTGGGCCAGCAGCTCTAGCCCTGCCACGCAGCAGCATCCAGGGCCAGCACCAGCAGTGGCCACGCAAACCTGGAGTCCAGAATTCAGCAGCAGTGGCCATGTTCACCAGGCTGCTTCTCAGGTGTGACTCTGAATGTGGCTCTGGCTTCTCTTTTTCCCACTCAACTTCTAAGCCTGGTAACCAAACACAGTGTTTCCAGAAGATGCCTGATATCTTTCAGGAAATTCCCTTTATACTTCCAGACAGAGCAGCTTCAACTGCTTGCCTTGAAGATCCCTAATAGATCTGTGATGTAAAAAGACACACGTGTGCTAATTCAGAGCAACTGCAGTGGCATCCAGCCACATTAGGAGCCGCCATTAAACCCACATCAGCTTCTGAGGCTGCTGGTCCTCCCTCTGGATCTGGAAAATGGCAAGGATGTTCAGACTCTCATCATATTTTCATGGTTACATCATGCAGTGACCACTAACGCACAAGCTCACTGCAGAAGAATGTGAAAGGGGAAAACAGAAATGGATGAGACTATGGTTTCAAAGGTTCTAATTCATTTTCTACTATATTCAAATGTAAAATCTTATCACAGTCCAAGTATATTTAATAGCATACAAATTTCTTTTCGTAAGGTCCTGTTATAAAATATATTAACTTAAGGAACTAAAAGTGAAGTCGATGTGGTATTAGGGGGATATACAGCTGAAGGATGCTTAATACACAAATTTATTCATTTATTGCATCAGAGAAACATTAAAAAACAAGCATTTGGGATAGAGGTCTTCTAAACTATTTTAAAATAAAACCAGTTTCAGTAAACAGGGATGCACTATGGTACTGCAATGGGTACACAGGACTTTATTACTAAAAAAATCACACTT
Source organism: Glis glis (assembly GCA_004027185.1). Classification (NCBI taxonomy): domain Eukaryota; kingdom Metazoa; phylum Chordata; class Mammalia; order Rodentia; family Gliridae; genus Glis; species Glis glis. The sequence continues at coordinate 26,274 of PVJS01008812.1, read as the reverse complement.
TAAATAGAAGAAAGGTGTATAACAAACCATCTACTATATTTCATACAACTGTTGAGAAAAGCAAGGACAGGATAAACACAAATTTCCAGAGTGGTCTGGAAAGGGACTGCAAAGGAAAAGGACTTATCTTCCATAAATGTGTAGTGAATACACATGGAGTTTACTTTATTGTTAAGTTTTAAACTACATGGCATAAACTCTTGAACATAAGGCATATTTCATAATAAAAATCTAAAGAAACAAAAGACAAATAATGCTAAAAGGAAAAAAAAAGACCACATTTCAGCTGGGCGTGGTGGTGCACACCTCTAATCCCAGTACTTGGGAGGCTGAGACAGGAGGATAACAGGTTTGCAGTCAGCCTCAGTAACATAGAAAGACTCTCAGCAACCTAGCAAGACCCTGTTTTAAAACAGAAAAATTAAAAGGGCTGGGGGTGTATCTCAGAGGTAGAATGACCCTGGGTTCAATCCTCAGTACCACTAAATAAACAAAGAAACCACATTTCGAGAACATCTTGCTTGCTTTGGTCTTCTCAATTGTTGAAACCTCAAAGAATGAATAATATAAGCACACACGCCCATCCTTATCCTAGGGGGGAGGATGGAGCCTACGTCTTTCTCATGGCAAGATCACTGGGCAGTTAGAGGCTCTCTCCCCGATAATGATGAACAGTTGGTGGTGATCATGTGACACTGATCTTCATCAGTGTGGATGTGCAGCTCTCTGAGTTCTCTGTAGCATCTCACTCCAGGCCCCATCTCAGGGGTCCATATGTTAAACGTGAGTTCCAGCTAATTCCTCATCTTAACAGGCACTGCCCAGGAAATCTCAACCCTGCAGAGATCCCTCCAGCTTGCCCAGACCCAATTAATGTGTTGCTTATTACAGAACACTGAAAATAGTTTCCAGAACATGTTTGCAGAATCTGCCCCATCGACTGATATGCATAGTCCAATAAACGGATATACTCTGCCCGCTTCCTTCCAATGTCTTAATAAGAAACCTGCAGAGCTTCGAGTTTCTTCGTTAACCTTTTAAAATGCTATGAAATGAGTCTCAATAAAACCAAAACAAGAGTTCTCAAAAGTGAGGGAGAAAACACAAAACTCTAATTCCTGGTCAACCAAGTGTAAAATAAAAAAGATCCAACAACAACAAAAAACTGAAATTGGAACCCTGACAGTTGACAAATGCAAACTAAGGACTTCAAACGTTCTCTCTCAGAGTAGACGATGACAAGAGCCACTGGTAGTGATTGTTTCTTTGTTCCAGAAGTGCCTGAAAATAGCAATAATATGAGAACAATAATTCCATCTACAGTGCCCCTGGGCAAAGAACACTGAGCTGTAACAGAGAGTAATATCTGCAGAACATCCTGGAGGTTAGACGACACACTTGGAAAAACGTCTGCCCTTTGACATCCAAAGACCTTCTGTTCAGATCTCGGCTCTACTCCTTTTCTCTCTCGGTATCAGTTTCCTCGTTTGTATAGTGAAGACACTAAGAGCCACCCCCTGGAGCTGCTCTGAGGTTTACACGAGCTCATGTGCATGAAATGTCCACTGTGGCGCCTACCATGTGGAAAGTGCTTAATAGCTGGTTGGCTCCGTGCCTGTTTCCTGGGACACCTGCAGCCACAAAGTGTCACTTCATCTCTGATTGCTGTGGGCTGGGCCAGTAGCTCCAGACCCACAGCTCTCTGGCAGTTCATGTCAGTACCACCACATTGACAGTTACATCTTGGAATGCCCCGGAGCGGTTTTCCACAATACGCCCAAGCCCTCACTGCAGAAGGGTACCATTCTAAAGATCACATTTAGAGCCGCCAACTGGCTCTACTCTGGGTGATCTTGATGCCGAACATTTAGCAAAACTCCCGGGTGATATCTATAAGCCAAGTTGGTTTCAAAAAAAATATGAAGCAGTCCCAAACTGTCATTGCTGATCACTGTTCACCCTCATGGTATGTCCCTGTGCCCTCCTCATCAGGCACCCTGTGACCACAATGGACAGATGCTCCCTATCCTTCCAGGGCTATAGTCTGTACATTGTCCCTTCCCAAGGCCCTGCAATGCAGGCACTACCCACTCCTCCATGAAAAATTACCTGCGTGATATCCCACCTACAGAACTATTCATCAAACCATTTGCGGGAGATCTAGTCTAATCCTCCATGTAAGTAGTAGGAAAACTGAGGCCCTGAGGCCGAGGGATGTGATGCTAGATGTTGTCAGAGCCAGATCTAGAGGCCGGAATCCCCAGCTCCCAGGCCAGCCCTGTTGCTGCTCACAATGCTGTTCTAGGTGGGAGAATCGGCGACTAGACCAGAACCATGATGCCCAATGGTTTGGCCTATTCCTTCTCTAAAGTAATAATTACGGTATTTTTATTGGTACATTGTAATTGTACATCATAGTGAGGTTTAGAGTGACAAATATATACATGCACCAGCATTCATTGTGTGTTTCTCTCCAGTTCCCACCCCACTCCACCCACCATAGATAGTCTTTATGTTGATACAAGTGACTTTATGTATGAATTACTTAAATAGTTTCCATCTTCAGATCTCCCCTTTCTCCCTCCCCCTGCCTCCCTCTCTGGATCCTCCTCCCCCATTCCACTAGTGTCTCCTCTCATTTATCTGAGGTCTTCTTTATTTCCCAGTTCCCCTCTAGCTTCCACATATGACTGAAAACATGATCTTTCACTTTCTGTGACTGGCTAATCTCACTAAGTATAATATTCTTGAGTTCCATCTATTTTCCTGCAAATGACACAATTGTGTTATTTTTATGGCTGAGTAGAATTCCATTATGTGTATATAACATAATTTCATAATCCATTAGTCTGTTGATGTACACCTAGGCTAGTTCCATAGACTCATATTGTGAATTGAGTTGATATAAACATGTGTCCCTATAGTAATCTGATTTCAATTCCTTTGGGAAGATCCCCAAAACTTTAAGAGGGAACTTTATCTGAATAGGTAGAGTAATTCTTAAATTTCAAAACAATAGCCAAGGCCAGTGGGAAGATATTTGAGGTTGAGTAAGAAGCTCCCCCTGTCCCCGCACCAAATCATTCCATCTACATTCCCAGGAAATGTTCTGCTGATGAAGGAAAACATGACAGCCATCCTTGCATCCATCTAGCTATTCAACAAATCCTTGCTGAGGGGAGAATATGCACAAGACATAGTGTTGCCGGAATTGACAGGATGCCTCCTCCCCCTCTGTTTACATTCTGTGTGCCATGTACTGCACTAGGCACCTTATTTTCCTTACCTGACTCTATCCTCACAACAACCATATGCAGCAGCTACTGTGTCCTACATTTTCCAGACAGGGAAAGAAGAGCTAACAGAAGCTAAGTAAATGCCAGCAGTCTCAAAGACGGTAAGTAACAGGAACTGGGATTTGAGCCTGAGCTGCCCTGTGCCAAAGCTGGTGCCTTCACCTCCTGCCTGGCTCTCTCTCTCTCCAGCAGGTGCACAACTGGCCTTTGTTGGGAGGAGTATTGTGAAACTCACGGGAGAAAAGCACGAGAAGTAATCAGCACAGTGTTTGGCATACAGTAAAAGCTTTCTCTTTTTAAGGTTGGACAGGCTGAACCATTTTATAAAACCTTTGTTTAGTTTGGAACTCAACAACTCTTTGGTCTGCAATATTGCAATGTATGTCAATATTAATATATAAATGGCTGAGAATTTTAACATAAACTAGTTATTTTGTTTAAACTGTTTGCAATTTTCCATGGAGGGAAAAAAGATATTTTCTGTTCCTACAATCTAACCAAGTTACCCAATTCTTCTTTGCCTCTCTCACTCTCACTCTACTCTCTTCCTCTCCCTCTCCTATTCCCTCTCCTTTTTTATTCAGTTATCTGGAGACAGAGCCACATTCATTCCTCATTTAAGTTGCACACAGTGAGTGGGTGGTGTTTCATAAAACCAGGTTGACTGCCTGGCTAAAAATCATCAGAATGGAATGTTGAGCAACCATTATTTTTATTGGAACAATGGGTTTGTTAACCTGTGTATAATTAAGACTAGGGGACGTCCCTGGGATTGCATTACCTCTTCTCCAGGGACTATAAAGACTCCCTGATGTCAGAGTACTACATACTTCAGAGGGGTAGGGCTCCCAGAGCAGCACTCTCCAACAGAATTTCTGATGATGGAAATGTTCTTTCTGTGTCTACTCTGATGATTAGAGCAGTTACTAGCCACATGTGGCAACTGAGCACTTGAAATGGGGTTGTGTGGGTAAAGAACTGGGTCGCTGGTGGCTACCATATTGGGTAGCACAGTTCTGGAGGAATTGAAGATAGCAAACTCAATTTATGGAAGGTGGACTGAGGGTTCAGTAATTCAAACATCCTAGTTTGTTGACAGACCCTTGATTTCCCTGAAGCAGTTACCACCAACAGGGCCTGGGTAGTATTGGGAAGAGACCAGTTTGCCAGTGAAAATCTCTCTCCCTTTAATCCTCTTCAGGTTGGACCTGGAATACCATCAAGAACCAGAAAATAAGAGAAAGTAAAGAGACTGTGGAACTTCTAATTCGTCTTACAGAGGAAGAAACAAGTTCAAAGTCGGAGCCACTTGTCCTGGGGATATAATGGTAGAACTATGGAAGCCTCTTGACAGGCAATCCATCCTCTTTCAACTAAACTTGGCTGATGTCTCACAACTGTCACCCCTAATAAACTGAAAAATTAAGTTCTGTGGGGTTGTAGAGACCTGGGAAACAGTGAGAATGTATAAAGCATGCCAAGGCTATCAGGGTTGGGCATCGCATCACAACCACACAGCTGCCCCTTTGCAGCCCGTTGTAGCCAGGCACAAAAGTGTTACCCGGTTGTCTAGTTTTCTCAAGGGGAACAAGAAACAGAGTTTTCAACCTCTAGTTTAACCTATTTTTCCTCCTCTCATCACTCTCCGACCTTCCTAACTACCAGAAATAATTCCATTACAATAGAAAACTTAGAGGTTTAGAAATTTGCTCAAAACTGAGAGAAATGAATATGCAACTAGTAAAATTTGGGGCCATATGGAGGACAAATAAGGCCAATGGTTCTGCCCAGGATTTTTCTTTTTTTTTTTTTTTTTTTTTTTTTTTACGGTGCCGGGGATTGAACGCAGGGGTGTTCTACCTCTGCACTACACCCCTGGCCCTATTTTTTATACTTTATTTTGAAACCGGGTCTCACGAAGTTGCGGAGGGCCTCACTAATTAGAGAGAGAGAGAGAGAGAGAGAGCTGAGGCTGGCCGCGAACCCGGATCCTCCGGTCTCTGCCTCCCAAAGTACTGGGATTACAAGCGTGCGCCACCACGCCCGGCTTTGCCCAGGATTTTTCCAACCATTCCACATTGGTGCTCACCACTCTGTTATCCAGCCCAAAGCTAGAGTTCCATTATACCTAAGAGACCTTAACAGAAGAGAGCAAATAGCTCATTGTGTAGATGCACTCAAATGTTCTAGTACTGCTTATTACTTAGGATATAATGGTCTATATCCATTTAGACGGGAATGTTTGCTGAGTGTTTGCTTAGCATCTACTTTACTAAGGACTCTGTAGAGATTGTAAAGATATTTTAATCTCTAAAACACTCTTGCTAGACAGTGATTATTATTCAAAAATTTAGAGTTCACAGTTTATCGAAGTTAAGTATCTTGCTCAAGAACACAAAGGAGACAGGAGTGGAACAGAGATCCAAAAGCAAGTTAGACCCCAAAGCCCAAGCACTTTCCACCACATCCTTCCCTCTTGCCACTGCACCAGCCACACCCACTGAGACGCTCCATTCTTTTCAACAGATGGGCTCTGGTAGCTCTCTATTGCAATAGGTCTTCTTGCATGTTTTCTTTCCTAAATTATAGTTTCTTCTTTAACCAATGACAAAAATTCTATTCCCATCATTGAAAACAAATAATAAAGATATGTCTTGCTAAGTCAAAATAACAAATAAAATTCAATATGTGCATTGACAACACAATTGGTAAACATCTCTCATTCACATTTACCCTATTCCTTATGCCTGTCCACGGTGAGTCAGAAATGTCTGTTCTGAATATCTTCTTTTTTAAAAAAAAAAAAACTTTCCATGTCCAAATATCTAAAATATAGGACTCTTACAGGAATAACTAATTTTTAAACTAAAAGAAGAAAGAGGGAGCAGAGGCAATTTGTATACTATCCCAAACCCCTTCAATTGTTTTCTCTACCTAAAAGAGAAAAACTTTCAGTGCACTATTTATAACAGTCCTAACTCTCTTCTGTTTGAGATGCCACATCTACAGTGATTAATGGAAAGAGTGCCGGGTTTCTAATACAGTCTATACTCATGGCAAATTGATCTATGGTCTTCAGCAAATGTTATTCGAGCTTATGATTTTCCTGTGACTGTGCCCCAGAACAGCTGCAGCATTCCTGAATTCTAGGCAAAAATTTATGATTATACTTTAATATTTGATTATTGTGTGGGAGCTTAATATAAAACAAAATAGCAATGTTATAATTGTATTCCTTTATTTCTGGCTGCTTACTACTCTCAGCTTTATATAAGCATGCTTTTTGATGAAGATTAATGTCATTTCCTATCAACTGTGTTAATAAAAATAAGTGTTGAGAAAATAGGGCTATCTAGCACAATTAGCTAATACCCGTTTCATTTCTTATAAACATGCTGAAATAAATGGCAGTAAAAAATGAGTTTGGGGATTTCAATCTGCATCCCAGTGGCTGGTTGAAAAAGTACTATCAACTTGGCCCAATTAGCCTTCCTCACTTTAAGAACCAAGAGCGATGGGCTCAATGAAATACCAATTTCTACTGGAAATAAGGTGGGGATAAGGGAATAAAAAAGGCTGGGGGAAGAGATGTCTGGAAAGAGAGAAGGGTCAGCAGTGTGGGATGGAGGTGGGAAAGGAAAGTGTGTCTGGGAAAATTCTACTGAGGAGAGGCTGGGTCACGGGGGGTGGCAGGGGATGCCCATTATACCTGAGTACCTCCACCTAGTTTGTTCTGAGTGCCAAAGATTTCAAATGATTGCTGTTCAGCTCTCAGCTCTGGAGCACATTAGAGTCAAGGAAGGAAATGTTTCTCTCAGAAGATTATCAGAGAGCTCTAAAAAGCCACTGAAGGTCAGAGAAAAAGTGCAGTGGTTGTAACTAAACTGGATCCAGAGCAGATTTGCAAGCCTACCACATCTTCCCCCCCCCCCAAAGTACAAGGCCCTGACCTTCCCCACCATTTGCTTCTTTTATCCTTGTGGGAGCCTAAAATATAGCTCCAAAATTCTTGGACACTCCTCCCATCAAGAAGCAAGGTCTAGAGCTGGGTGTGGTGGCACACACTTGTAATCCCAGTACTTGGGAGGCTGAGACCGGAGGATCACAGGTTCGCAGCCAGCCTCAGCTACTTAGTGAGGACTTCTGCAACTTAGTGAGACCCTGTCTCAAAATAAAGAAGAAAAAGTAGGGCTGGGTGTGTAGTATGGAGGTAGAATGCCCCTGGGTTCATCCCCAGTTTCGCAAAAAAAAAAAAAGAAAAGAACCAGGGTCTACGTTGCCTCCCCATGAATATGGGTGAACTTTATGACTACCGCAACCGAGAACGGACAATAGAATTGAGGCCGTATGGTTTCCCAGACTAGTAATGAAAGGCCATGTAGCTTGTCTTTGCTAGAACACATACACGTGAAGCCCTCAGTCTCACATACAGGGTCTGACCCTGTGACCACCAAGCTGTGAGGAAGCCAGGCCACATGAAGAGGTCACATGGAGCCATCCTGGTCAAGAGACATGTGAGAGACAGTCTTCAGGTGACCCAAGCACCAAGTCTCCCCTTCTGCTTAGGTCTTCACAGCTGAAGCAGAGACAGCCCATCCCGCTACACCCTCCCTGACTTCTTGACCTGCTACCTCCTGTGTGAGCGTAAGAAAATGATTGCTCTCCACTGCTAAGTTCTGAAGGAATTTGTTACACAGCAGTAGTTTCTGAAACAATCCTCTCCCTCCATTCCTACTTCTTATCTTTCTCTGTGGAGGCTCCAGTCCTGAAACCAGTAGTTTCAGGTACACTTGTGTGTACCCCCAAAACTCTTTGTTCAAATGAAAATGTCCACATAAGCCATGGCTGACAGAAGCTCTGAGACTCTTCAACCCACCACTTGACAATCACCCTTCTCCCAGAAAAGAAATACACTCTCAGAGTGCCCCCTACCAAGGACATCTGGAAGCAATGAAGCAGAGGGGCCTCAAACTTCAGCTTTTCTGAGCAGCCCTTGGTTCCCTATGCAACCACTGTGGTAAGGCTGAGACTCAGGGGCTTTTGGAAGGAAAGTAGAAGATGTCAAGCTGAGAGCCAGTGCACCAGTCAGATGAGGAATGAGAAGGAAGATGTTGTGGCAGAGTATGGGTGTGGAGAGTCCATCCAAACCCTGAAGTAGGACAGGGATTTAGAGGCCCTGGGACATATTGAGAGTGAAATGATACCCAAAGAAAGGGAGACTGTCAGGCCCTCACCAATCCCAAAGACACCGGCTTCCATGTGACACCAACTCAGATCTCAGACAGGAACAGCAGCAGGCCAAACAGTACTCAGGAGGACAATTGGAACCAGTGGACACCATGCCTAGGGGTCCAGACACTTCCCTCCCACGAAAGGGCTGCTCAGCCCTCTTCCCACCTCCCCCACATACACAGCCACCATCTTGGGAAGGAGCCTGAAAAAAAACCTAGAACACTGAGCGATCCGAAAGTCTGAGCACATTTTCCTAGACATGCGGCATTATCTAAAATCAATACAACAGACTAAGATTTAAAGTAACTTGGACACTTAATTAATTTTTCCTTCTAATCAGCAGAAACTTGTCCAAGAGGAAGATTTCATTAGTCAAAATCGAAACCAAAACGCTGCATGTTCTTTGCCCATCTGGATGGGATGTGAGTGAATTGATGACTCATGACAAGTCTACAAGTATCACCTCGATTAATCCTCACAACAACCATATGAAGCAGGTGCTATGATTCTTCTCCATTTTACAATGGAGAGGGTGAGACTCAGGTTAGACAACATGCTGAAGGTCACAACCAGGGACAGGGCCATCAAGGGTTTGCATGCTAACCACTGCAGGTATTGTCTCCGTGCCCTTGGTAATTGCTTTCTGGTAATATGATAACAACGAGCTTTTGAATGTCATATTTATTTATTTAGAAACACTCACGGTGCACTTGCCATGGAAAAGACACTGTTCTTAATGATTTGCAACAATCACGTGAGGTGGCCACCATTATTCCCATCTTGCCTATGAGAACACTGGGCTCAGAAAGCTGAATAATTTGCCTCAGGTCAACTTTGTAGCTAATAAATGGAAGAGTTGATATTTGAACCCAGGCCAACTGGCCACAGAGAAAGAGAAATGAGCTAAATATTAGCAGCTGCACTGCATAAAGAGAGAGCCAAACACCTTTGAAAATTCTAACTTTTTTAGGTTACAATGGCTCTAGGTTGTAATAAAACTTTTAATGGTATAATCTTTATGGCTCATAAAAAGGAATATAATTTCCAGAAGAGTTCATTTTCCATTCACTGTGAAATTCTATCTGAAAATAGCTACAACTGGTAGCTAGACCCCAAACAGGTTATGATGTTTAAAGGAAAAATGGACAAAAAGATGAGCTTAAGTAGACAGCAAAGTTATTTCAGGACTAGAACTGTCCTGGAAGTTTATGTATATAATTATCAGAGCTGTATGAGATAACAAGGAGAAACTCAGACATAGCACAAGGGGAAGTGTCATGTAAGTGTTAGCTAACTACGTCATCATTAGCATTGCGATCGCTATATAAAACCAAGGCACCATAACATAGGAAAGTGATCCGTATATAAAAATATTTTTTTTCCAATAGGGGAAATCATTGCATACTAACAGAAAAGGATTTTCAAATTTTAACAGTATTTCTAAATATTTAAGTCCAACCCAAACCATTTATCTCTATTTTTTTTCAGTACTAGGGATTGAACCCAGGGTACTCTACCCCTAAGCTACATCCCCAACCCTTTTTATTTTTTATTTTTTATTTATTTTTTAATATGTTTTTATTGGTGCATTGTAGTCACATATCACAATGAGTATCAGTTTGGTGTGAGACAAGGTCTCACTAAGTTGCCCAGGCTGGCCTTCAACATATGATCCTATTATCTCAGCCTCTCAGGTCACTGGGATTATAGGTATGTTCCACCAAGCCCAGTTTCCTCATTTAGCTCTAAAAGAGTAAAATGACAATGTTAAAGATTTAAATTAGGAAATTAAAAACCAACTGTAACTGAAAGAAAATGTGAATGAAATTGACCCTAAAATTAGAAATACATTTTCTCCATCCTCCAGGAGTTCTATGATCCAATTAGCATTACCTGGACATTTTCCAATTTTGCTACATAGACATTTCAAGTTAGATAGGCGATTTGTTCTACCATCACTGATCCAACCACCCAAGGAGAAGGTGGCTGGATGGATGTGACATTGACCACATCTACTATCTCCCTAAAGATATTTTCTATTCACTGAATTAATGAAACAGTAACATTTTTAGAATAATGATTTCTTTTTGGCTTAGTCAGTGAAGGAACTGTTGGCTTGTTTTCATTTCCTTCCCTTTCCTTGACATCCTCTCCATTCATGGCTAGATCCATCCATACAATCAGAAGGAGATCAACACAACTCGATTATATACATTCTCAAAACATCACTAGGAAGGTGATATCTCCACTATTCCCATCAAACAAGTAGATCAACTAAGACACAAAGAAGGTAGGGAAAAACAGCCCAGGAAGACTGCCACAATCATTTTGCCAACATTATCCCATATTGCATCTCTTTTATAAACAGACACATCTGCATGCCCACTTGAAGGAGCAGTCCAGAGGAGAGGGGAAATCAGTTGACACCCCTTCCAGGGAGCTTTATTCCATCTGGATATGTCGGGCAGTCTCAAATATCTTAATGTAGTGCCTGCTACACATTCCACCTTAAGTACCTTGAGCGCTACACATTCTCACCACACACCTTGTTTGTGTCTTTTTTCTGCATTTCTGGATCATTGCTGAGGAAAAATGAGTGATTATTATTTGTATTATTCCCAAGGAGACAGAAATTTTCCCCAAATCATCCTGGTTCTTTTCCTCATAGTTCAAATCCTGCGTGTTTTCAATACTGGCTTCCATACTTGTAACAAAAGGGTTCTGTGACCCAGAATTCTGTTACTGATCCCAGCAAAGTGCAATAATCATTATGTTTTCAACAATGACCATGAGACACTATCAGATCTTAAGGTACATATTGAATCATGTAAAAAAATAACAGTTTTTGTGTCAAGTTCATGTTAATCATCCTCGTTACTTAAAAATAGGTAATTCAAGCACAGCACATACGGTGGCACATGCCTGTAATCCTAGTATTCGGGAGGCTGAAACAGGAGGATCACAGGTTTGAAGCTAGCTTCAGCAATTTAGTGAGGCCCTGAGCAACTTAGCAAAGACCTGTTTTAAAGATAAAAATTGAATAGAGCTTGGGGTGTAGCTTAGAGGTAGAATGCCTTTGAGTTCAGTCTCTAGTACCACACACGTGTACACACACACACACACACACACACAGACACATACACACACACACACACACACACACATATATACACACAAAAAATAGGTAATCTAATGTGTATGATAATAACAGCTATCTATCCATTTATATTTATCTACTTGCTGAAGCCTATAGTATTATTTTACATAATCCTTACAAGTCCTCCAGGAAGGTTTTATCAAATACTTTTTGTGGATGAGGAAACTGAGGCTAGGTGAGAGATGGAATCATTTGCTTATGCCTCTGTGTCTATTACCCCTATGATACCAGAATTGAAACCTTCAGTCTGATTCCAAAACCATATGTTTAACTGTGACTTTATAGCTTCAGGTATGAAATACCGGTGCAACTCATTTAACCACGCTCTTTAATACATGCAGGCTCCTTCTGCCCTCACCAGCTGAGCTCACAGGATGTCCATGCTGTCAGCAGCTTTATTTGCCCTGCATGCGCTGCCTCGACGACTCCTACCACTGCTCTAGTCACATTCTACCGCATCATTCATTCAAAAGCCTCAGGAATTTTAGAGAACAATGTTCTATACAATATCACCTATCAGACCCACAAACAGGAAAAGCTTGCCCAGCAGATCTATTTTCATGTAAATCCATCTTTCTTTCAATCTTGAAGGAGTAGCATCCTTTGCATCCATGTTGCTCTGTGTTTTATGTTGGTCCCAAAGGTGTTAACATATAATGGGCTTCCAGAGCCTTTCATTTTCTGAAGGTAAGAGTAATTGCATAAAAAGGGGGAGGAAGGACGACAGGAAAACGGGAAGACTGTGCAGCATCAGACCCACAGTCGTGCACACTTGGTAAAACGGACGCAATGAGCTGGGTATGGTGGTGCATATCTGTAATCCCAGTACTTGGGAGGCTGAAACAGGAGGATCACAGATTCAAGGCCAACTTCAACAACTTAGTGAGACCCTCAGCAATCTAGCAAGACCCTGTTTCAAGAAAAAAATAAATAAAAAGGGCTGGGGAATGTAGTTCAAAGGTAGAATGCCCCTGGGTTGAATACCTAGTACCAACAAGAAAATAAAAAAGGACACAATGTACCTTTTATACTGTATACCAAGCCTATTATTTCATCCACCTGCACAAAACCAGATGCCACAGGGGCCAAAAGGAATCATCTATTCTTGTAAACTCAGAATGCAACAGATTTGGGATGGTTTATTTAAAATTTTTAATGTTTTTGGAGAAAACAGCAGAGAAACTTCAATTTGGTGGAAGTGTCATTGGGTCTTGGTCGCATTGTTTCAGCCCCACCTTAGATTCCAAAGTAACACTTCTAGATTTTTCTAGCTTCTTTACTGGAGTTAAATTTCACTTGTCAACCTTATTTTACACAATTCTAGACAAAATAGAGACATTCCCTATGTCTTACAATTAACTAATTTTACATACTTTTGTTTGTTCTATCAAGATTCTTGACTGATGCAATTTCTCCCTTTGTAAGTTCAGCAGAAGGGTCATGTAGTCATCACCACGTACTGGGCTGACAGACCTCGTCTATCATTCACCTTAGGACCCATGCGAAGACTAATGTCCTCAGAGAAGCATGTCAAGCCAGAGCTTCTGCACACCAAGCAGTCCCCAGATTTATTCTCCCTATCAGTTATATATCACTTTATGCCATATTGTCTAATGAGATGCTTTTATTTTTGTTTTTGCTCTTTTTTATACTTTTATTGGTGCATTGTATTATACATCACAATGAGATTCAAAGTGATACAAACATACATGCACACATCACTTGGTCTACATCCTTCTGCAGCCCATCCCACCTCCTCCCTCTCTCTACATGTTAGTGAGATTGGTAGTGACCTGCATGTATGGACATACCTTTATTTATATTAATCTGTCTCCCTAAAGATTGGAAATAATTGATATAAAGACAAAATTTGATTGTATTGAGTATGCTAATGGGTCAGAAAATTTTATTAAGATTTCTTATCTTAACTACTTTTGATCATGCTATTAAGATATATGTTGCCCATCTAGAGATAAATCCACTTAAAATTAATAATAACAAAAGTTATATAACACACAAAAAAACAGGCAGCTATAAGGTGGGCCTATTATAAAAATCTTCCCTGGCATCGTTCAAGGGACATATATAAGCTAAAGATCACCAAAGGGTTAGGAAAGACAGAATCTAGAACCTGCTTCTGTTGGTACACAAGACTACCCAGCAGTGTGCTAATCGGTCAACACTCCAGGCAACTAGAGTAAACCAATCCTGACCATTTTCTGCATTCTCTATTTTAAGTGTTACAAACACTGTCAATAAGGAATAACAAAGAAAGAAAATGGTAGCATTTCTGAGAACCTACAGATGGGAATCATCTAGTGTGATAACCATCATGCAGCTGCCCGAGATCAGAATACCCCCAAACTAAGATGCCCCTACCTCCACGAGTCCAAGGTGCCTCTGTGTCTCTGGCACACATGCTTTAGAATCCCTCCTTGGTTAAGACACTAGAAGAAGGGAAACGAAATGGATGTCTTTTGCTGTTAGGCAAAATCAAGGCAGCTGGCAGTACCTGGTCACATGATAGGAATGCCTAAGTGGTTGTACTAAACCTGCATGAGGCAACTGGAAGTCCAAACTTCTAAGATGCTACTAAATGGTGAGACCAAAGACACTCACCAATACTTCTTTTAGCACACTGCTGTAATACCCTTCCTAGACTGCCTACATTTGGTGGGACTGTGAAACTAGTTCTAGCCAATAGAACGTGAATAGAAGTGAAGTGCACCCCATCCAGACCTGGCTCCTAAAACCCCTATTCTATCTCTCAGACATTCTCCTTTTCTGGTCTTCTGGCCAGATGCAGAGAATATAATACAAGAGTCTGTGGCCCTAGAAGATGGGGAGCCAGTAGGTAGAAATAACTTGGGTATTTAAATGACTTCATGGAACATTCTGAGCCTCATCCCTAGCCCCAACCCACATTGTACTATGATATGAGCAAGAAAGAAATGAATGTGTAATGTGTTAAGTCATTGAGATATAGGAATTGGTTTGTTGCAATCTTTACGCTATTCTGACTAATCACATATTATGTGATTCCATCTACAAATGTCCAATATAAGTATTAATTAATCAGTCACTCAACTGCCCTAAAGTAGATGTCCAGACTCATCTTTACAGCCAGAACATGAAGTACTCATGGTAATAGCCACAATGGTGTTGGGCAGCTAGATTTTAAAGACCTTCACAACAAAGAAAAGTCCACAAAAGGCATATGTGCCCAGAGAAACAATCTCTATGAGTTCTGGGGAGAATGTTCCCCACAGATTTATCTTTTTAAGATAAGCACAATTATTTGAAGCAAGGGCAATTTGAGATAAGTACAATGGTTTCACAGGTGGGAGAAGCGAGGCTTAGTGTCCCTCATCCAGGATCATCCAGCCCTCATCTATCTGCTTGACTTATCCTGTGCTCTCAACCATTACACTCCTTGAGGGCAAAAAAAAAAAACAGACTTCTTTTTTTTTTAGTTCCCCCAACATAGTGCTAAGTCTAGAGCTTTAAAAATTCTAGTAATATGAGTTCTCCAAAGTAGGTAACACACTTCTTCTCAGAATAAAAATCAACTATATTTTCAAGATCTTTTCAAGTTATTGTTATATTTTTACTAATTTTCATAACAACTTTTTGCAATAGGTCAGCAAAGGTATTTGGTGGGAGAATAGAGTTACACAAAGATACCTGGCAATAGGAATCTCAACATGCAGGGGCAGAGGTGGGATTCTTGGAGCTTTGGAATATAAAGAACAAATTTTTTTTTAGAAAGCAGTTACTAAGAGGAATAATTCTTTTTAATTAGGCTCTTTTCAGTGTTCATGTCATGGGTACATTATAATACAACTTAGTGTTGGGACCACACAGCTTGAAATGCTAACAGATACAAGGGATGACAAACAAATGAACAATTTCCTGGTCTGTCATGCTTAAATGGGTGGGTTCCAAGGTGAGTGCTAGAAGAAAGAAAAAAAAGAAGATAATATTAAAGATAGACATTTCTATATTTTATACAATGAATTCACAATTCACTTTTCGGCACACTGCAGAGACAAGAACCTACAAAATCAAAGAGACTCTGAAATCACTTAATAATAACTTTATGTCCCAGGAAGTAGAAAAGCTCCAGCATCCAAGCCACTGTTTCTGCAGAGATTGATTCGGAATATTCAATGAATAGCCAAACCTTGTGCTGGACATCCTTAGCTTCTCAAATTCGGGAGAGCAAGTGAGATAAGAGGGGAAACAAGAAAGAAAGGAAACAAGCTAGAAAGCTCAAAGGACATGATTCCATGAAGAATTAATAAAGCTAGACTGTGCATCTGAAAGACACAATCAAGGTCAGATTGGGGAACAGGCTAGCATATGCTTTACCCATATTTCCAAAGCACATAAAAAGGGGAAATTCTTTGAAAATCACTGACTAAGATAGAAATAATGTTACACTTTCAAAATGGGAATTCTCAGCTGGTATGTGCCCGGGGACTATTACAGGGATTAAACACAGCAGCAATCATCATCATCATCATCATCATCATCATCATCAACATCATCATCATCATCATATCTCTAATTTGTATAAATTATTGCTGCTTATCTCTTACTAAGAGACTTGTAAATTAACCAAGGAAATATTATTAACTGATTGATTCAGAATAAAGCATAAAAAAGAAGCCAATTGTGTGGATGTACCATGGAGAAAATGGACACTAGAGACACAAGAAAAATGTCAGCATCCCTTCCGTAGGGGACTCTAGCCACTATGCAGGGACATTTGGCAATATTTAACTAAATAACAAATGCAGATAGCTTTTGAGGTAGCAACTTCACTTCTATGAGTTTATCCTGACATGTAACAAATGGTTTGCCCAAGGTAGTGCATGGAACATTGTTGATACTAACTAAAGAGTATGATCATAAGTCGGGATCTGGGGAGATGGTTTATGGTACCTTTATACAACTGAATATCATGGGGTCCAAATAAGAATAGGAAAATTCTTTGTTTATTAAGATGCATAGCCTCCAAGATATGCAGTTAAGGAGAAAAAAGATACTTTTTTGAATTTAAGTGAGAAAAATAGAGGAGGAAGATTTTACATAAAGATTTTACAACTCAGAATGGTTTGACTTATGATTTTTTGGCTTAATGATAATATGAGAGTGATGTACATTCAGTAGGAATCAGACTTCGAATTAGAGATTTTGATATTTTTCTGGGCCAGTGATATGCAGCATGAGAATCTTTCATGATGCTGGGTAGCTCCAGTTAGCCACATGATCATGTGAGGAATTGATCAATGCCCTACAATAAGCTGTGTTGCCAGCATTTTTTGAACATAACATTTCAATAAATTATATTAGATATTCAATACTTTATCATAAAATCAGCTGTGTGTTAGATGATTTTGCCCAGCTACAGGCTAATGTAAGTGTTCTGGTCGCATTTAAGGTAGGCTAGTCTAAACTATGATGTTGTTGGGTTGAGTATACATGTAAAATGAATTTTGGACTTAAAATATTTTAAACTTCCAATGAGTTTATCAGGACACAACCCCATCATAAACTAAGGAGCATTGTTCATGTAAAATATCTCTGGAAGAGTACAAGAAGAAACTGGTAACATCTCTTACCTCTGAAAAGAATTATGTGACTGGGTTAGAAAAGAGATTTTTAACTACATATCCTTCCATAGCATTTGAATTTTATTCATGTTAATGCATTATTCCCTAACCCAAAATAAAATTAAACCAAAATAAAACAAAAATTTTAAAAGCAGGCTACATGCATTCTAAGCTATAAACAATTGCCAATCAAGTTGACACCTATATATATATATATATATATATATATATATATATATATCTGTTTCCAGCTATGATGCAGTAACTAGTAACAGATTAGCTCTCCCACAGAAAATGCTTCTACTGGATGAAATTCATGATGCAAATGTTTTCATAAAGTAAACAACAAGCCAGTGCAGGACTGTAATCCCTGACAGAAGGCGAACTCACAAGGCAAACACCTTAACCGTCTACTTCTCTGAACAAGGGCATTCTCCTGAACATGACCAGAAAACCAGAGTCCAAGCAGAGCATGGTAGAGGAGGTAGAGAACAGAACTCAGGGCAACTGACATTCCTGTAATCTAGAAGGCAGGGCCCTAGTCAGTAGAGAGCCATGCAGAGAGAAATCCCCACAAGTCTAAGTGGCAGTTGTCCATAAGTGTGTGGCTGAGATCGGGGCTACACATTTGCAGGATAAGAATATCTGGAGCTCACCAGATTGCAAATGTTATGGGGTTGAAATAGCAGAGATGATATAGGCCCCTGAGGGCCAGAGGAAGAAAAGTGCTGGATATCACTGGCGTTCAGGCCCTATGAGTAGGGGAGAGCTCATTAGTAAGTACATCATTAATATCTCTAGCTCCATCATGAGATCCTCTGAATCTCATTAATAAATACATCATAAATTCCTCTGGCATTCATCCAACAGAAAGTTGGTGCCTTTCTACAAGCAAAGGACATGCCCTAAAGTAAGTTCTAGGACCGCCAACAAAGCCTAAAACAAAGCCTATCTTTAAGGAAAACAACCTCTATTGACAATGAATACTGCCAAGTTGAACAGATTTAGGAAGCATGTTAAGTTTCCCAAAGAGTTGTGCTAACAAATCATAAAGCCAAGCTTAAACATGGTCAAGGTGATCAGCCAATAAATTAACAGCTAGTTAAAATAACAATCAGTGTCCTTTATACCAAGATAACAGAATCCAGAGGCTTTACAACATATTATTTAAAATGTCCAGTATTCGGTCAAACACCAAACTAGACAAACAAACAGAGAATACTGATACATAGGTAAACAAAATTCAATAAGAATAAACAAAACTCAAAATGGCAGATACTTGACTTAACAAAAATCTTAAAGCAGCTTTATAAATATGTTAAGTAAGTAAAGAAAATATGCTCAATAAATCAAAGGAAATATGGTTTTATGGAGTGAATAGAGGGAATCTAAGGAGAGAAAAGAACCAAAGGAAATTCTATAGCTAAAAACTACAATTGAAATGAAAATTTTAGTGGGCAAGTCTTAACAGCTGATTGGAAATGACACAAAAAGGAGTCCAAATTTAAAACAGATCAATAGAAATTATTCAGTCTGAGAAATGAAAAGGAAGAAAAACTGAGACTTAGAAACAAGTAGAACAATATCAAATAGACTTAATGTAAATGTAAGTGAGGTACTAGAAGTAAATAAGAGTGAAGATAGGCTAGACAAAAATAACTAAAGGAATAGCACTGAAAACTTCTCAAAATGACCAACTAGATCAAAGATGTTTAGCACACCTCCCAATACTTCAGAGACTGAGACTAGAGGATGGCAGATTTGAGGTCAGCCTTGGCAACTTAGTGATACCCTGTTTCAAAATAAAAAATAGGGGTGGTGGTGTATCTCAGGGGTAAAATTTCCTTGGGTTCAATCTTCAGCAGAGAGAGAAAGAGAGAGAGAGAGGAAGAAGAAAAAGAAGGAGGAAGAGGAGGAGGAAGAAGAAGGAGGAGAAGAAGGAGGAGGAGGAAGAGGAGGAAGAGGAGGAGGAAGAGTAATATAAAGAGATCTATTTCCAGGCACATTGAAGTCAAACTGTAGAAAGTCAGAGATAAAGAAAAAATATTATGAGTGTCCAGAGAAAATATTCATATTATGTACAGGGGAACAAGAACAAGAATAAGAATGATCACAGGCTTATCAGAAACAATAGAGGCTAAATAATACAAGAAATGACATTTTTAAATTGCTGAAAGGAAAAGTGAAAACAAACCTGTTAAACCAGAAGTCTATGTCCAACAAAAATATCCTTCAAAAATAAGAACGAAACAAAGGCACATACCGATAAATAAAAGCCAAGAACAATAATCCCCAGTGGACCCACACTGCAAGCAATGTAAAAGACTGAGGGCAAATGATATCAGAAGGAAACTCAGATCTACAGTAAAGAAGAAAGAGCACTGGAAATGTAAAATAAATTGGTAAATATAAATGAGTATGTTGTCTCCCTTTTTCAAATTGCCTTGAAAGACTACTATGTGAAGCAAAAATAATCACACTCTCAGGTGGGATATGTCACATAGAATAAAATAAAATACAACAATCACACAAAGAGAAAGAATAAATTTAATTATAAGGTTACTACTGCATTTATGAAATATTAAGTGCAAAGAGGTATAATATTGACTTTAAAGAAATTGTAATGACTTAAGGATGAATATTTTGGCCCTAGAACAAGCAATGAAATTAAATAAATAAAGAAGATTGATGATGATGATGGAGGAGGAAGAGAGAAGAAATGGGAGGAGGAAGAGGAGAAAAGGAAAGAAGGAATTTTTTTATTTTTTAGTGTCAAGTTTTTTAAGTTCTTTGTATATTTTAGATATTAGTCCTGTGTCAGAGGAGTAGCTGGCAAAGATTTTCTCCCATTCCATAGGCCCTCTCTTCAGACCCTCGCTAGTTTCCTTTGCTGAGCAAAAGCTTTTTAACTTGGCACTATCCTGTTTATTGATTCTCAGCTTTATTTCCTGAGTTTTGGAGGTCTGATTGAGGAAGTCTCTTACCAGTGTTGGAGAGATGGTACTATGTTTTCTTCTAGTAATTGCAAAGTTTCTGGTCTAATTTCTAGGTCTTTGATCCATCTTGAGATGACTCTTGTGCATGGTGAGAGACTGGGATCTAATTTCACTCTTCTACATATGGATAACCACTTTTCCCAGCACCATTTGTTGAAAAGGCTGTCTTTTCTCCAACATATATTTTTGCCTCCTTTGTCAAATATCAACTGGTTATAAGGGTGAGGATTTGTCTCTGTATCTTCTATCCACATGGTCTCTGTGTCTTTTTTGTGCCAATACCATGCTTTTTTTGTTACTATAGCTCTGTAGTATAATTTGAAATCAGTTATTATGATGTCTCCAGCATGGTTCTTATTGCTCAGAATTGCTTTGGCTATCCTCAGTCTTTTTTTCTTCCATATGAATTTTAGGATTGTTTTTTCTAACTCAGTGGGGAATGACATTGGTATGGGGATTTTTTTGTTTTGTTTTATTTTGTTTTTTATTGTTTTGTGGTACTGGGGATGGAACCCAGGGGGTGTTTTACCTCTGAGCTATACCCCCAGACCTATTTTTTTTATTTGAAACAGAGTCTCACTAAGTTGTCAAGGCTGGGTTTGAATCTGCGATTCTCCTGTCTTAGTCTCCAAAGTACTAGGATTATAGGTGTGCAGCACCACACCTGGTGACATTAGTATTTTGATAGGGTTTATATTGGATCTGTAGATAGCTTTTTATATTTTTATTTTTTAATATTTAGACAATATTTATTGTGCCTAACCAAGAACATGAGAGCTCTTTCCATTTTCTAGGGTCTTCCTCAATTTCTTTCTTTAGTATTCTGTAGTTTTCATTGTAGAGGCCCTTACTTCCTTAGTTAGATCTATTCCTAAGTTGTGTTTGTTTGTTTGTTTGTTTTTTGCTTTGTTTCATTTTGTTTTGTTTTTGAGGTTACTGTGAATGGAACTGTTTTCTGGATTATTTTTTTCCCTGTTGGCATATAGAAAAGCTATTGATTTTTATAAATTGATTTTGTATCTCTCTACTTTGCTGAGTTTGTTTATCAGTGACAGGAGGCTTCTGGTTGAGTTTTTTTGGATCATCTAAGTATAATATCATATCATCTGCACAGATAATTTCAGTTCTTCTTTCCCTATTTTTATCCCTTTAATTTCCTTCTCTTGTCTTACTGCTTTGACTAGAATTTCAAGCACTATAATGAATAGGAGTGGTGATAGTGGCATCCTGATCTTGCTCCTGATTTTAAAGAGAATACTTTCAGTTTTTGTCCATTCAGTATGATGTTAGCTTTGGGTTTATCATATGTCTGAATAGACACTTCTCAAAAAAAGAAATAAAAATTGCCAATAAATATATGAAAATGTTCAACATCATTAGCAATCAGAAATAAAAATCAAAACTCCATTGAAATTCTATCTAACTCCAGTAAGAATGGCAATCATCAAGAATAGAAACAATAATAAGTGTTGGTGAGGATGTGGGGAAATAGGAACTCTTTATACACTGTTAGTGGGAATGCACAATATACAACAACTAGGGAGATCAATATGGAGGTTCCTCAAAAGACTAGGAATGGAACCACCATATGACCCAGCTGCACCACTCCTCAGTATCTTTCCAAAAGAATTAAAGTCAGAAAACTATATTTTTATAGGAGCACAATTCACAATAGCCAAATTATGGAACCAACTTAGGTGTCTATCAAGAGATGAATGAATAAAGAAAATGTGGTATATACACACAACAAAATTTTACTCAGCCATAAAAGAAGAACAAAATTATGTAATTTGCAGCAGAATGGATGGAACTAGAGAATATCATGCTAAATGAGATCGGACAGTATCAGAAACTCAAGTGTCATATGTTTTCTCTCATATGTGGAAATCAGAGAGAAAATAGGAAACAAGAGGTATATCAGATAAATAAGAAGAGAGAGAGAGACTAGAATAGTAGAAGAATAGTGGAAATTATCACTACCAATCTCACTAACGTGTATGGGAAGCAGGGAGGGGGTGGGATGTAGAGGGACTCACACCAAGTGCTGTGTGCATGTATGTTTACATTGAACTTCACTATGGTGTATAATTACAATGCACCAATAAAAGTATATTAAAATAAAATAAAACTACTACAGCAAGTGTATAAAAAACATCGCTACCAGTTATAGACTGTCTTCCACCATGTCATGATGCAAGCAGATTAAGGATGTAATAAAAAATGGAAGGAAGGAAGCCTAAGCCTAAAAGCCAATAGAAAAAAAAATGGCACACTGAAAAATATGCAAATAACCCATAAAGGAGAAAAAACCAAAGAGACAAATTGAGGGAGGTGTGTTTGAGACTTGGTGTGCATTGGAATCCACTCAACAAATTCACTCAAGCAATGAGAGGCAACTATGCAGATGCCTGAAGATATGCAAATGTTAATAAGACATGTCTCCTGCTCTCAAACGCCTCACAATTATAAGTGCTTTGTAAATATTATTTCATTTATTTTCCACTATAATAAAGAGAATTTCCATAATGTAGGTGTCCTTTGCCCCATTTTGTACATAAAAGTTGGATATAAATTCTGTGGTAGCAACAACCATAAATATTATTTATCAATGCCTCACACTTTGCACAATATCTAGTAGGTACTCAATAAACAACTGTCAAAAGAATGAATGAATGAATGAATGGCAAAACATGCAATAATTTGCACAAAGCCATACAGAGAAGCAGAATTTGAAATCATACAGACTTGGGTTCAGAGTCCTGGATACTGACAGGTCACCTGAGTGATGAGTTTACATAGGACAGTTGCAGTTTATGACAATTGTCTCAATGTAATTACCAACAGACCTTCCATTTGCTCTCAAAAATTCTGGCTGATAAATTTATGCTTTCTTTAGTAATAAGGTTTCATAAAAAGAAAGAGTTCTCTTGATTGGCATGATTGGGAATCTTCATTCAAGAGGTGGCACTTAAAAATTACTTTTTAAAAAGAAACAGGATTTTCTAGACAGAAAAAAAGGATAAGGCTTAAAGGTTGAAAATAATTTGTGGCTTAAATAAAACATGACATATTAATTTATCCACAGTAATGAGAATGAAAATTACAGGAAATTCTTTAAATAAAAATTACTTTTCATAGACTTTCGTAAGTGGTGAGGATTGAAGATTTTCTAGATGATCAGAAATCAAAGGATCATAACAAATATGAGTACATCTCTTCGGGTTAAGGTGAAAAAACTGAGACAATTCCCTTTTATTTTAACTTTATGTGTCTTAAAAGGCAGAGCTAATAGCATGAATTGTGTGGATAACCCTAATTTTCGAGGTCAAAGTAAAAAACACTTAATGGATTTAAATGGACACAGAAAGAGGTAATCTAAACCAAAGTGATTTCCAATTAGAGTGAGACACAACTTAGTTTTACTTTTAAAAATGCATCTGTAATTCAGATACTTTCCAAGAAGAAATTTTCCAAGGAAAGGAAAAGACATGTCAAGATAGACATTTAAAGAAGTGCTTAGCATCTAACTCAAACAATTACTATCAATATGATTACCATTACTATTAGCTATATCTGTTGAATATTTACTATGTTCTAGGCACTTGTTTTAGACTTTTTAGTTAACTCATTTAATCCTCGTGACAATCCCATAACATTGGTATTATAATTCTATTATACAGAAGAAAAAAAAAGCTCACAGGCATCCTAATGATTGTTAGTGGTAGAATCTGAGTCCATTCCTAGATCTCCCTGATTCCAATCATCTCTCTTTCCCGCCTCCAGGTCTCAATGCACTAACACTGATCCTAAATACTTTGAACCAGTACAAAGTACAAAGGGAAGGACTGCCCCCTCTCTCTTCCTGGCTGTCAGAGCTGGGTCTGTAGGTCAAGTGAAAGGTGCTGCTGACATACCATAAAGAAAACGGTGGCAAGGATACAGAAATGGAAAAAAGCAGTTAAACAAAGATTAACCACGTGGAGAAAATAACGGTTTACAAATATGAACAGAGTCTACTTTGTCCAGAGCACATACCTATGCCCTGAAATCAAAGGGAAGTTCACAGACTGCAAAACTAGGAGAATTGTGAGCTGTATTTGCTATTAGATTATATACTTATAGAGCAGAATCATTTTCTAGGAGATGCAAAAGTAGTCCCTTCATCTGTAGGATATAAACTCAAACTTGAAAAACTCTCTAAGAATATCCAGTACAGAAGGCTCCTTCTGAATGAGGATTATTGCAATAATGTGTTGTGTGTGCTTCAACTCTGATTACTAAATGTCTCCATTCTGAATTTCTTTGACGTAAGAAGTATTTTAAATCAAATAACTATTAAAGCATAAATGTAGATTGCTAAATCTTTCCTGTTCCTAAAATATGTCTTTTGGTAGCTGTAACTAAAATGTTTAAATTTCAGGAGACTCCTTCAGATATGTTAGAAAGTCCACAGGTTTTTCACTTGTTTTTCTTACTCCTAAGTAAAAGTTTAGGTTTATGTTTGGAAGTTTTATGACAATTCATATGAGTTAAGCCTTTAACCAGGCAGGAAGTCTATGGGGAACTGGGCATGGTGGCACATGCCTGTAATCCCAGTATTTGAGAGGATGAGACAGAAGGGTCACAGGTTTGAGACCAGCTTTGGCAATTCAGTGAGACCTTGTTTCAAAATAAAAAATAAAATTGGGCTGGGGTGTAGTTTAGGGGTAGAATGCCTCTGGGTTCAATCCCTAATACCAAAAAAGGAGAAGGAGGAGGAGGAGGGGAAAGAGTCATCTATGGGGTATGTTGCTTTGAAGATTTTCTTTTAGAAATTGAAGTTCAATGCATTAATTTTTTTTTACTTATTTATTTTCATGTGGTGCTGGGGATCGAACCCAGGGCTTTATGCATGCTGGGTAGGTGCTCCACCATGGAGCCACAACTCCAACCCCAATGTATTATTTTAAATTTGTACTTAGCTCCTGCCACTGCATTGTTTTTGCATCTTGAATAAATTAGACACTTATTTAGAACCAGGTGAGTACATTTCTATAGATGACCTTCTTAAACTACCATTTATAAAAGAAAAGGAAAGAATAGGTCTTTAATTTTTCAGAGCCTCCAGTTTGACTATGTAGGTTTCAGAACTATATAGCTAAGAAGCCTACCAAGGCTAGTAAGGATAGGGAACATAGCAGAAATAAGTGTTACATAAATAATAGTTCAGATTAGGAAATGAAACTGAAGGGGCTTGCCAGGGTAGCTTTTCAGGTAGCATATGAGTGTGTGTATATGTATAAGTATATTTAGTAG
Organism: Glis glis; assembly: GCA_004027185.1. Taxonomy (NCBI): domain Eukaryota; kingdom Metazoa; phylum Chordata; class Mammalia; order Rodentia; family Gliridae; genus Glis; species Glis glis. The sequence continues at coordinate 680 of PVJS01008812.1, read as the reverse complement.
GCAAATCCATCTGAATCTGTCACTGTTGAATATTGATAATTTGTGAATTAAAATTTTCCGGATCTTCTAAAACTGTTCCAGAAGAATGCTGATGTTAAAAAAAAAAGAAAATTTTCTTTAAAAAAAATCACAGCTGGGTGTGGCTGTAATCCCAGTACTTGGGAGGCTGGGATAAAAGGATTACAGGTTCCAGGCCAGCCTCAGCAACTTAGCAAGACTCTCAGCAACCTAGCAAGACCCTGTTTCAAATTAAAAATGAAACAGGGATGTATCTCAGAGGTAGAATGCCCTTGGGGTCAACCCCCAATACTACAAAAACAAAAATCACAACAGCGCATGCCTAGCATGCACAAGGTCCTGGATTGAATTCCCAGCACTTAAAAAAAAAATCATCTATCAATCACAAATAATACCAATTTATTAGGAGCAAAAAATATTGCTGTATTATTTGTTCTTAAATTAGTATTATACCATATGGAATCATTAATATCCCAGAAGCAATGTCAAAATGCAGATTGTATTTCAAGATTTCAATATTAGTCCTCAATAAAGATTTTAGAAATCCACCAGCTTACATTTATTTCCCTGAGCTCACTCTTGAATGTCTTCAAGAAATTAACAAACTTTCTCCTACACAAAGACCTACACTTTGAATAATAGAGCACTACTTGTATTTTTTT
>PVJS01008811.1:9313-52201 GCA_004027185.1 Glis glis | reverse complement strand
ATATTCTCAGATGGCATGATCTACACAGAAAATCTCAAAAATTTACACACACACACACACATACACACACACACACACACACACACATATTGTAGTGGTGCATGCCTGTAATCCCAGTATTTGGGAGGCTGAGACAGAAGGATCACAGGTTCAAGGCCAGCCTCAGCAACTTAGAACCTGCTTCAAAATAAAAAGGGCTGGGAGTGTAGCTTAGAGGTAGAATGCCCTTAGGTTCAATCCTTAGTCCAAAAAATAAAAAAAGATATTCCACAACGGGATAGAGATTCAATATTGCTGAAATGTAAATTCTGCTTCTACTGATCAATAGATTCAATGTAATCCCAATCCAATATTGACAGTGACTTTTGAAGAATATGACATGCAGATTATAAAATTTATATGGAAATGTAAAGGACCTAGTATTCAAAATAAGTTTAAAAGAACAGAATGGAAAGACTCACATTACCCAATTTTAAAACTTACAATAAACTGACATTAATCAAGACAATGTAACGTTGGCATGAAAATGGACACTGAATACAGAATTTAAAAATTGACACACATATACATTAACTGATTTTGAACAAAGGAACCAAGGTAATTCAATGGAAAAAGGATAATCTTCAATAAATGTTGTTGAAATAATTGGACCTCCACATTAGAAAACAACAACACCCAAAAGCCTTGACACTTGTCTCATACCACTTAGAAAAATGAATTAAAGTAATTGAATAATTTTAAGATATAGACATTTATAAATAATGAATAAAATATAGCATCCGGAATATAAAAGTCTTTTCAGCTCAGGCGGGGGCGGGTGCACACCTGTAATTCCAGTTCTTAGGAGGCTGAGATCAGAAGATCAGATAGGAAGATCAGGCCAGTGTGTAGTAACTTAACAAGACCCCATTTCAAAATAAAAAATAAAAAGGGCTGGGAGTGTAGCTCAGAGGTAGAAAAATCCTGGGTTCAATCCTTAGTACCACACACACATAAAAATAATAAGTATATCCTTTGACCATAATGAAATGAATAAGAAATCAGAAATAAACAACAGAAGAAAATTTGAGAAATCCACAAGTATGTAGAAATTCATGAGGGCATGAATTACCAATATCAGGAATGAGAGAGTTAACATATTAACTTGATAGTATCAGGATATTATGAATGTCTTTATGCTAATAAATTCAAGTCAGACAAAATGGACAAATTCCTTGAAGGACTCAATTTATCAAAAGCCAGTAAAGAAGAAATTGATAAGCAGAATAGTCCTACATCTATTAAAGAAAGTGAACCTATGATTAAAATCTTCTGAAAAAGAAATTTCCAGGTCAAATAGTTTCCTTGGAGAATCCAAATAGTCAAATAAAATTTAATACCATCTTTACACAATCTCTCTCCAAAAACACAAGAGGAGAGAACACTTACCAACACCTTTATGAGCCTAGTGTTATCTTTATTTCAAAACCAGAAAAGGATATTTAAGAGAGAAAGAAAGAGAGAACTGCATATCGATATCTATCATGGCCGGGCTTGGTGGCGCACACTTGTAATCCCCGTACTTGGGAGGCTGAGACAGGAGGATTGCAGGTTCATGGCCAGCCAAAGTTACTTAGTGAGGCCCTCGGCAACTTAGTGAGATCCTGTTTCAAAATAAAGAATAAAAAATAGGGCTGGGGGTGGAGCTCAGAGGTAGAATGCCCCTGGGTTCAATCCCCAGTACCACAAAAAAACAAAACAAAAACCAAATATCTATCATGAATATAAATGCAAAATTCTTTTAAAATTATCAGCAAATTGAATTCAGCATTGTATCACCATGACCACATGATATCTATCCTAGGAATGAAAGATTGGTTTAACATTAAAAAGTTAACAAGAGTAGTTTGTAACAAATTAAAAAAGAGAAACCCTGTGGTCATCTTGGTAAACACACAAAATCATATGCAAAGAGAGAGAGAGGAGGAGGGAGGGAGAAAGAGAGAGAGAGAGAGGGAGGGAGGGAGGGAGGGGGAGAGAGAGAGAGAGAGAGAGAGAGATATCAAATTATCTATTCCTGATAAAAATCCTTAGCAAATTATGAATATAAGAGAACTCCCTAAATTTGATCAAGCTCTTCTAGAAAGACATGCAGCTAACTTTATACTTATTGGTGAGAGCAGAACAGCAATGATCATTTATTCTAATCATTTCTATTCATCTCAATGAAGGTTCAAGCCAGTGCAATCAGACAAGAAAAAAGAAATACCACGTGTTCACATTGAGTGTAGGAACTGCTAAGATATGAGACAGACAAGCTCTGGGACTTCAGCAAGGAGATGGATGGAAACTTGAAGAGCCTCCACTCCTTCCTGAGTGGTAATGATGGCTGTGCTATTTCCAAGCATTATGTATGATAAATGTTGAAGTTAGCTTAGTATTTCTTAGGAACTGCTCTAAAAGCTTTATATGCACTATCTCACAATTACCCCCATGAAAAATATTATTAGTATCACAACTGTTCCAATTAGGAACAGGAAACTGAGAGAGGCTAAGTATCAGTCAGGACAATTATTGTAAATTAAACTGTGTAGAAATTTTAACATAATTGGCCAGAATGCTTAATGACTTTCCTAAAATTGTAGGACCAGCCTCCTACTTGGCCAGTGCCTGAAAACTGACAAGGAAGTAAAGGATAAATTGCATAATTGTATGAAAACCCTTCTAAAATGTGTGATGGCTCAAAAAATCACTTATATTACCAATTATTAGATCTCTAAAGTGCCAAATGCCCAAGTCCTCTGGGGTCAGTAGAAGCCATGTTTTCTCATCCCATGAAGAGCATTGCAGGTGTTGCCCACTTGCTATGACTGACTATCTGTGCAACTCTGCACGCTGGCTCTCTGCATTGTGTGTGTCTGGGTGTTGATCATGAAATTCTTTTTCTTTTTTTTTACAGTACTGGGGATTGAACCCAGGGCATTCTACCTCTGAGCTACACCCCTGGCCCTATTTTTTATTCTTTATTTTGAAACAGTGTCTCACTAAGTTGCGGAGGGCCTCACTAAGTAGCTGAGGCTGGCCGTGAACCCAGATCCTCCTGTCTCAGCCTTCCAAGTACTGGGATTACAAGCTTGCACCACCATGCTAGGCTATGATCATGAAATTCTGATGCACCTCATTTTCTCCTACTTTCTAGCATTACTGTTTTCTATAATAAAACATAAGCTTTGATCTACTCTAGTGTCAAGTGCTTTCATTTGCACTCAGTAAAATCATCAAAAGGTATTAAACAATCCACAAGTTTCAATGGTTTATTAGAATAAAAATTTACTGTTATCACATGAAACCTTTAGTCCTTTTTTCTAGCTTAAGAGACTGTCCTCTGCTGCTCTCCTTTAAATGATAAGAGATCCTAGCTCCTGAGTTTCACCATTTCTTTCATTTTTAAAGATTTTTTTTTGGGGGGGGGACTGGGGATTGAACCCAGGGCATTCTACCTCTGAGCTACACCCTCATCCCTATTTTTTATTCTTTATTTTGAAACAGAGTCTCACTAAGTTGCAGAAGGCCTCACTAAGTAGCTGAGGCTGGCCGCGAACCCAGATCCTCCTGTCTCAGCCTCCCAAGTACTGGGATTGCAAGTGTAAGCCACCATGTCCAGATACTTTTAAAGACTTTTAAAAATCCTTTAATTGGTGTATTGTAATTACACATCATAGTGATGAAAGAAAGAAGGGAAAAATTAAAAGAGAAAAGTAAAGGGAAAAAAAGGAGTAAGAACAAGACTCTGGGATGTGGGGAGGAGGAGCTGACTGCTGCTGACTCTGTAAAGCCATTGCCCTGAGCTCAGGTGGCTCACCGGGGCTCTAGACCCTTCTTTCTTCTGGAGTAGCTAGTGCAGGAAAGAAAACACATCATCTCTCCTCAAATCTCCCCAAACAATGACCACCTGTGGATGATGTTGTGAAAGATGATCTTTATCAAAATTGTGCCAATTGTTCATGTCAAGATTAGGGGTATGGTTTAGGAATATTAGGGAAGAACTCTAATAACGAAGGAGGCAGAGTGTCCTGTTCCCTATTGTGAAGCAGAGTGTCCTGTTCCCTATTGTGAAGGAAAGCTGCCCAGTTTGGACCCTAGTTAGTGACAAGGGAGTATCAGAAGAACCAGACACAGGACTGACCAAATACTGTTTAACATGACATTGGTGACTCAAGGATAGCCTTGTTTTCTAAGTTCAGTAGTAACAGCTCAGCCCTTTAGAATCCAGGAGGAAAACATCCAACCAGGCGCAGCCCCATGATCTTGGCGTGGCTTAGATTTCAATTCTGGCAGGGTTTGTGACTTCACTGAATGGTGCTAATGAAACACGAGGCCCATCCTCTCATTTCTGCTTGACAGTTAATTTAATTTCACGATTCCTAGCATATTCTGCTGTCCTCTGATACATGTGTTTTCAAGATGAATAGAACACTCAAAAGGTGCTTTGTTGTTTAAAGAGGTGGTGAATACTGACAGAGGGGCATAAAGTGTGTGAGATCTAGGTTCTGTACAAATTCAAACTTTCAACTCTATTTAATTTTCTCAATCACAATCGGCCTTTTATTCTCTCCAAGTCTATTGTGATTTTTGGCTTTCTTAAGCTAATATGCCTGGCAAAAATCCAAGACAGAAGTGTGAAGACTCAGGTTATTTCTGGTTAATTTGTATACTAGGAAGACAAAGGTATTTTTCTAAGTTTTTAGATTTAGGACTCTTTGTTTGCCAGAGCACAATAGTATGTTATCGATCACATACTATTACTTCTATGCCAACTAAATCATACTATTACTTCAATACCAACTAAATTACTTCAATGAAGATTTAGTTGGGAATAATGTGATAGCAGTTTTCATGGCAATGCTGTCTTTTAACATACTGGACATTGACACATTATGTCATGTAAATTTACTAGGAAGTGGAAAAGAGAGGTGAGAAGAAGACATCTAAAAAGTGAACTATTTTTCAGTTCATGTGCTAAGGTATGGACTGTGCTGGATTCAACAGCAGGTGTACAAGGAAAACTACGAAGGAGAACAAAGTGGCTGAAGAGCTGACAGGTTGTATGTGAATCCTGGCTCTGTTTTTCTGTGCTGGTGTGAAGCAATTCTGACTGTATTTGCTCCATAACACCATACCCCCAAACTTGTTGAAAATCAACAAGCATTCCATTTTGCTCATGGTTTTGTGGTCAGTATCTCAGGTAGGGCTGAGCCAGGCAGTTTTTGCTCGGGGTCTCTCATGGGGTTGCAGTCAGATGTCTTCTGAAAGCTCGTCTAGGTTGGACAACGTCAGGCCCAGCGGCTCACTTCCATGGATGGCAGCTCACACTGGCCATTGGCTTGGAGCTCAGCTGTGGTCAGGAGGTGCTCAGCATGGCAGCCTGGGGAAGTCACAATTCTCACATGGCAGAACTCTTCTGCCAGAGCCAGTATTCCAAGAGAACCAGGTGGTAGATCCATGGCATTTTATGACAAAGCCTTGGGTGCCAGATAGAGATATTGTGGCCACATTCTATTGGCCAAAGCAGAGACAACCACACCCAGCTTTGAGAGCAGGGGCATTAGCCTCTACCCTTTGAGGAGAGAGTGGTAAGGCCACATCATAGAGGATGGAAACGTGGTGCAGCCATCTTTGAAAATATCTGCCATAGATGTTTGTAACATTGAGAAAATAACCCTCATTTTCCTTGCTGTAAAATGAAAATAATGACATCTCATAAAGAATTATTATGATAACTAAATGAAATAATGTATATATGAGGCTCGACTCCATGCTGGGAACCCAATGAGTACTTAATAAACATTTGTAGTAACAGAGTCCTGGGCCTCCAGCTCCTTACTCTGGCTCCCATTTTACAGCCTAGGACACAAAACCTTGTTATAACTCTTTGTAATCTTCAAGTTATAAGTGCCTCTGACTCCTCTCTTGCACATCCTTGAGTTGATTTTTTTCCCCATCTCCTTGGGGTCTGACCTGTGATAAGATTAAATTCCTCATTCAGTCCTGGTCATTCACTTTACGGCACTGCTCCTTGGGGGTCATGTCTTTGCTGGAGGAAATTGCTTATTGCACCTTCAATGGCCTCCCCCAGATTACAGCTTCCCTCAGGTCTACCAAATGTATAACCCTGTCCTGGTTTACTGAATAAAGACCAACCAACCACCTGCACCCTGTCTTTTTGTGTGTGTGTGTGATACTGGGGATTGAACCCAGGGGCATTCTACCTCTAAGTTCCACCCCCCAGTCCAATTTTTTATTCTTTATTTTTGAAACAGGGTCTCACTAAGTTGCAGAAGGACTCAGAAGTAGCTGAGGCTGGCTGCAAACCTGCAATCCTCCTGTCTCAGCCTCCCAAGTACTAGAATTACAAGCGTGCGCCACCGCGGCTGGCTGCATCCTGTCTTTAATCTTGTGTTCCTGTTCAGGTACTGTTCTGACCACCCACAAGTCCCCAACGATTATTCATTTTTCACTGCTTGTCATCTGTTTCCTACTCCATCATTCTGAAATTGTTCTGGGACCTCCTGATTGCTTTAAGTCACTGGGCTTTGAGGTGGGTTTTTATATAGTCATAGCTAACTGACACAGTGGTCAAGCCAGGGCCTCAACCCCTGTGATGACTACAGAGCCCGTTGTCTTTCCACTTCAGCAGGTAATGGAAAATAAGACTTACTCATTACTGTGGGGCTGTGTGTGTGTGTGTGTGTGTGTGTGTGTGTGTGTGTTACTAGGGATTGAACCAGGGGGCATGCTACCTCTGAGCTATACCCCCAGCCCATTTTAATCTTTGTTTTGAAACTGGGTCTTGCTAGGTTGTTGAGAGTCTCACTAAGTTGCTGGGGATGGTCTCAAACCTATGAAACTCCTGTCTCGGCTTCCCAAGTACTGGGATTACAGGAGTGCGGCACCATGCCTGGTGGGGCTCTCACTTTCAAGTGAGAGAGAGAATATTTGGAAGAGGGTTTTTTTTAACCTGAAAAGATCATGTCAGGGGGTTTTGTAGGTATGGGGGGTGGGGGAGAGGATATTAAAAGAATCAATCACCTGGGAGGAGGGTTTCAAAGCACACGTGCCTGTTCTCTCCTTTCTCTGAGCAGTTTCCTATTTGCTCCCTGGTAGTTGGGGGATATTTGAAATCTCTTTCTACATCCTCATGATCCAGCCCAACCAGTCGATTTTTCCCCAGGAGAGAACTGAGACCTGCAGCAGTCAAGTGACTTGCTTAAGGTTTTAAAACTGATAAATGCCAGGATTTTGTACCCACTGTATGTGTGACTACCATGTGTAGCTTATTGGTGTTTCTATTTTTACTTGTTCCTTTAAACTGTGCAAGTCAACAAATGCAGAGATTTATAAGAAAACATTATTTCTTATTCTTTTCTTCTTGATCCAAAGCAATTATTATTGACTGTTTGATACTTCTTCCATACCTTCCTGTGCTATTAATTTCATCTTGTAATAGAGTTGGGATATATTTCCAGGCCAGTAAAAATGGTCTAATTCGTTTTTCCATTTTATTGAGATATGATTGGCATACTATAAAATTTACCCTGTTAAAGTACACAGTTCTGTGGTGCTTAATATAGACATGATGTGTGCAACCATTCCCATTGTCTAATTCCATAACATTTTCATCACCCCAAGAAGAGCTGTGCCCATTACCAGTACCCTCACACTTCTCCCCTCCGACCCTGGCAACTACTAATCTTTTTGTCTCTATAGGTTTACCATTCTAGATATTTCATATAGATGGAATCATACAATATAGTCTTTTGTGTCTAGACTTTTTCATTTAGAATAATGTTTTAAGGTTTATCCATATTGCAGCATGTATCAGTACTTTATTATGCCATATAATATACATCCCCTCATCTGTTTAAGGACATTTGGATATCATAAACAATGCTGTTATAAACATTTGTAAAGAAGCTTTGTGTGGACATATGTCATTATTTCTCTTAGGAATATATGTTGGAATGGAATCCCTGGGTCACATGCTGATTCAGTGTTTAGCTTTTTGAAGAACTACTAAACTATTTTCTAGAACACTGGCATCATTTTGTATTCCCATCAACATTGTATAAGGGCTCTCATCCCACATGAGTTTTTTTGACTATAGTCATTCTAGTGAGTGTAAAGCAATATGTCACTCGAGTTTTGATTTACATTTCTCTAATGACTACCATGTGAAGCTTACTGGTCATTTTAATATTTTCTTTTTGTGATAGTGGGGATTGAACCCAGGGGCATTCTATCTCTGAGCTACACCTCCAGTCCTATTTTATTTTTTTATTTGGAAACAGGTCTAAGTGTCAGAGGGCCTCACTAAGTTGCTGAGGCTGGCTGTGAACCTGCGATCCTCCTGTCTCAGCCTCCTCCCAAGTGCAGGGATTATAGGTGTGTACTGCTATGCCTGGCTCCATTTTAATATTTTCTTTGTGGAAACGTGTATTCAACTCCTTTGTTGATTTTTAAACTGTGTTATTTGTATACAATTGAGTTGTAACAGTTCTTTCTGGATACAAGTCTTTATCAGATGTATGATTTGCAAATATTTTCTCCCATTCTGAACATTGATTTTTCACATTCTCAGTCTTTGAAGAAGAATTTTGATGAAGCCCAATTTATCTTTGTACTTTTGGTGTCATATCTAAAATGCTGTGACTTGTATGTTTGCTTATAGACATTTTATAGCTTTAGCTCATTAGTACAGGGGCATTCTACTTCTGAGTTACCCCCAGCTCTTTTTATTCTTTATTTTGAAACAGGGTCTTGCTAAGTTGCTGAGGTTGGCTTTGAACCTGATCCTCTTGTCTCAGCCTTCCAGGTATTGTCCTTTATTCTGATAATATAGTGTTATAACAGGTACTGGGATTACAGGCTTGTGTTACCATGCCTGGCATCTTTGATTCATTTTATTTATTTTTTTATATATGGTATGAAGTAGGGATCCAAGTTCATGCTTTCGACTGTGGATATCTAGTTGTCCCAGCACCATTTGATGAAAGACTTTCCTTTCCCATTGGCTAGTCTTAGCACCCTTATAAAAATCAATTTAGAAGGAGCGAAGATGGTGGAGTGAGGCCAACTGGGCCATCTGGCCTTTCCTCCCGGGCATGTCGCCCCGGGGAGGCCGAGTCCATCTGCTGGAACGTGCAAGGATGCTTAACACACAGGAGGAACATTTTCCTGACCTTTAGGTGCTTTTATATTCATCTCAAAACAAAATTCTGAACTCAGGACTTGACAGATATTTCTATGTTGTCTTCTAGAGTGGATAGATCTGCTTCTTTGATCCAGCCACTTTCCCTCTTGAAATGTGGATATCTTTCTACACATTACCTCCATGGTTTGGAAGAGAAAAGCCTGCTTTTCTTTTTTTTCCACCTCTCAGATTCAACACAGAGAAGCCCTTAGGGTGCAGTTACCCTGCTGACCTCTCCAGGAGAAAAAAGCAACTCACATGGGTCTTCTGCGGCAGTTTGCATAATTATAAAGAAATTATTTTGCAAGCTGAAGGCTGATATTTCATTTGAAACAGGTGCTTGGATTGTGGTATTTGTGAATTCCTTCCCTTTTGTTCCAAACGAGAAGACTTAATAAATGGCAAGTATGGATGGCTTCAGGGTTTTTAAAAAATGTCTTGCTGTTTTGGCAATTATTATCATAAGCACAGTTGAGACTATAGCAGTAAATTCCAAATATTGATTATAATTTGAAATAAAAGAGATGTTAAAAAGTTACCTGTATCTCAGTCGGGCATGGTGGTGCATGCTTGTAATCCCAGTACTTGGGAGGCTGAGACTGGAGGATCTGGGTTCGTGGCCAGCCTCAGCTGCTTAGTGAGGCCCTCCGCAACTTAGTGAGACCCTGTTTCAAAATAAAGAACAAAAAATTGGGCTGGGGGTGTAGGATGGAGGTAGAATGCCCCTGGGTTCAATCCCCAGTACCGCAAAAAAAAAAGTTACCTGTATCTCTAAATCCTGGCTCATCCTGTGACAAAGATTTACTGGACAGGAACAATGGTCCTGTTTTGCAGTTAGACCTTTGATATGATAAAGAAGCATAAAGACAAGATGTCAAGATTAATTTCATATCTGAATGAACCACCACAGTTTCTATACAGATACACATTTTTACATGTGTATCATCCACAAATCCATACTTTTGGATGAAAGGAGGGATTTTTCTCCTGGAGAAGGAAGCTGTTGTTAACTTCTTTTTCAGAAGTCTCAGCATTTGCTCTTCTTAAATTTTTTCATTCTTCTAAGGAAGGACCAGATAAGATTATGCAGTAGCTAACCTTGTGAATGCATGTTAGTTGAAAGAGTGGTAAAAGAAAACAACACAGTTTGACTCCAGTGATGAAACCCTGTTCACCTCTCTGAGATGGAGGCTGCTGTGTTACATGTTTCTTTATCCTTTTTGTGGAGTCATATATAGCACATTAGACTTTGTTTTCCGCGTCGCCAAGGCTGGAAGAAAAATGGTGTAAGTGGTTTTTTCAGTTAAGAAGATGTGATAGACCCTATAAAATATCCTGCCTTCAACTTTGGATATATTAGGAGTAGAGGGAAAAAATAAGAAAAGTTTCCATATAACTCCTTTATCCTAAGAAAAAGAAGCAAAAATATCTTATGTAGCACCATATGACTTTTTGGCATTTTGTATTATATAATTACCTTTTTTTTAAATAAAAGCATAAATAATTCTTTTCCTTCCACCCAAGATGGGTACTTGGACGTTTGCTTTTGTTTTCTAGGTGATTGGCATAATGTCTCGCTGAAAAGGCTGGGACTCAGGTGACTTTCCCCAATTGGGATTGACGTTTCTACGCTAGCGAGTGGGCCTCAGAAGCAGTGTTCCCAATCCTGTGGCTGTTTCATTATAGATTTAGAAGAAATTCAGGATCTGAAAAAACCTCAAATAAGAAAAGTAGTTCCAATAAGAAGTGGGAATTTTGTGTTTGGGTCACTGTAGACTTAGAAGAAATTGAGGGTCTGAAAAACACCTAAAAAAATAGTTCCAATAAGAAGTGTGGCTCTTGTGTTTAGATCACTATAAATTTAGAAGAAATTAAGGGTTTGAAAAAAAAAACTTCAAGGAAAATTGTTCCAATAAGAACTACAGATCTTCCTTTTTTCCCTTAACAGTTACATCATGACAGACTATAGTGGAAACCAGTCATTGCTTCCAAATCATCACAGGACTATTTTATGTCAGACCTTTCATAAGAAGATTGAAATCTTTAATGATTTCTTTTGAGTAGAGAAATAATTTTTAAACTTGTTAATCATCTCTCTGTTTTCTGGATTGGTTACCCAGGGCCATGGGTGCTATGATGTTGGGAACATCGGACAGATTTACCAAAATTTGAGAGTGATAGAAATGGTCCAAAATGGAAATTTTGATCATTCTAATGACTAATCAGACTGGAATTAGAATAAAAAAGTTTCTTGTTTGAATTGGAATAAAAAAGCTTCTTGATAAAAATAAATAAATAATTTAAGGTATATAAGTTTATTTCTGGACTCTCAATTCTATTCCATTTATGTAAAATTTTATCCTCATGGTAGAACCATGTTATCTTGATTGTAGTTTTATAGTAGGTCTTGAAATTAGGAAGTAGGAACCTTCTGAACTTATTGTTCTTTTTCAAGGAATCCAAAGTCCCTGAATATACATAAAGATTTAAAAATCAGATTGTCAATTTAAAAAAGACATCGGGTTTTCACAGGGTTATGACGAAACCATTCATCAATTTTGGAAGTACTGACATCTTTACAATTTTAAGATTTCTAATCCATGAATATATCTTAACATTTATTTAAGTCTTTAATTTCTTTTATCAATGTAGTATTTTTATTCTTTTGACAGCCATAAATGGAGTTTTCTTCTCTCTCTTTTGTGGTGTGCTGGGGATTGAACCTGGGGGGAGGGGTTCTACCTCTGATCTACACCCCAGCCCTATTTTATTTTTTGATTTTTGGAACCAGGGTCTCAGTAAGTTGCAGAGGGCCTCACTAAGTTGCTGAGGCTGGCCGCAAACCTTTGATCCTCCTGTCTCAGCCTCCCAAGTACTGGGATTACAGGCGTATGCCAACATGCCCAGCTATAAATGCAGTTTCTTAATTTCATTTTTTGGAATGTTCATTACTGGTGTGTACAAATATAATTTTTTTTGTATACTGATCAACTTTACTGATCTTGCAACCTTACTGAGCTTGTTTGTTAGCATTAATTGTATTTTTTGTGATTCATTAATATTTTCTACAGATATGATCATGTCAACAGCAAATATAGTCTTATTTCTTCCTTTCCAGGCTGGGTCCTCCTCCTCCTCTTCCTTCATGGTGCTGGGAATTAAACCTAGGGCCTTGCATATGCTAAGCATGTGCCCTACCACTGAGATGGACCCCAGCCCCTTTTTATCCACCCCCTTTTTTGTGCCTAATTACAATGTTTGCCTAACAATGTTGAATACAAATAGCAAGAGTAAACATCCCTGACTTATTCCTGATCATAGGGAGGAAAGCTTTCAGACTTTCACTGTTAAGTATGATATTTGCTGTGCATTTTATATAGATGGCCTTTATCAGGTTGAAGAAGATCCTGTCTATTCGTAGTTTGAAGAGTATTTTTTTATCATGAAACACTGTTAGATTTTGTCAAATGCTTTTTGTGTCTATTGAAGTGATCATATTGTTTTTGTTCTTTATTCTATTAACATGGTGTTATAACATTGATTGGTTATCATATGTTGAACTAACCTTGCATTCCTGGGGTAAATCCCAGTATGTTATGATTTATAATCCTTGTTATATGTTTCTAGATTTGGTGCCACTATTTTATTAAAGATTTTTGCATCTATGTTCATAAGGGATATTTATCTGTATTTTCTTGTGATAATTCACTTTTTATCATTCCTAAGATGGCCAATAATAAAGTGCATTGCTCTTTAATGGATATTTACATTGTTTTTTCTTTAACAGTAGGTCTGAAATAAACATTTCTGCACATATATCCTTACAAATACATTTTTCCTTTAGACTTCTAAGACTCCTTGATTAAAGTATATGTTCATTTTAAATTACAATTTTTTAGATTACCTTCCAAAAGTGTTGTAGATTATATCTTCCCAAAGTGATGTGATTATTTCCACATATATTCACCAACATAAGATACTTGACCTTTAAAGCCTTTGTCAAAGGGCTAAGTATTTCTAATTACTTAAACTTTATTTCCTAACAGGTACCAGGGTTAAACATTGTTCCTTATGATTTTTTAAAAATTTATATTTCATCTATAAACTACTTATTGGCTTTTCCTATTTCTTAGGGAAAAACTTTTTATCTTAATAATGTACAGGAGTCTTTGTATATTAGGGATATTAACTCTTTCCCAGCATTGTTTTGGAATTATTTTCTTTATTTTTAATTAGTTAAAAGTGTCAATCTTTTTCTATCTAGCTTTTGACTTTTTATGCGTTGTCCAACGCAAGAATATACAAGTGTTGCATATTTTAAAAATACAATATTTTCCACAAACACTTCTCACTGAGCAAGTTGAATAACCATTCCAGAAAGATGATTAGATCGCGCACGTGAGAAATCTGCTTTGATGACAGGAAAGAAAACCTTCAACTTGGCTCTGACAGACTTGACACTGCTCCAAGTGTCTGAAGACCCTGCAGAGGGCAGGTGCATGGGAGAACAAGTCCATTTCCTGGAGATCAGGAATCCTCTGTGGAAATCTAGCAAGAATTCATGGGATGCCTTGACACACTCCCTTGGCCTCCCAACACTAAGGTCTTCAGAACCCATTCCTGAACTTCCTTGTATCACATTTATCTTACCTATACAATTTTTAAATTTCTTAGCTCCTGTGTGGTGGCACATGAAGAAGCTTTGTAGGAGTGTCGTGTGCTCTCTGTGAAGTGGGAGTACTGGGGTTGACTGGGCAATTCTGCTTTCTGGCAGAATTGCAATATACATTTCAGATACTTACAGTGCTGGGTACTAATTTTCTCTGACAAAGTTTGAGGCTGCACAGATGTGGAGGACCTTGCTGACTGTCTCCTAATTATTTATTTCAACCAAGGAATTGCAGTTTGCCCTGAGTCCACCTACCTGGGAATCCAGTTTTCACAGAATCATTCAGATAAGGACTTTAGATGACGTAATGCAATTTGTCTTGAACTGGAGGAACCCGAGGCTCAGAACCCAGAGCTATCACTCTTTGTCTCAGGAGACGCTTGGTCTGTTGTGTGTGTGTCTGTGTGTGTGTGTGTGTGTGTGTGTGTGTGTGTGTGTATGGTACTAAGGATTGGACCCAGGGGAATTCTACCTCTAAGCTACACCCCCAGCCCTTTATTTTTTGTTTTGAAACAGGGTCTCACTAAGTTTTGGAGGGCCTAAGTTGCTGAAGCTGGCCGTGAACCTGCGATCCTCCTGTCTCAGCCTCCCAAGTACTGGGATTACAGGCATGTGCCACCACTTAGAACTTATTTTAACACTACTATATGAGATAAAGTCCAACACTGATACCCTTGTTGCTCACATCAGTCCAAATATGATGACAGCAGAAAAAAATCAGAAAGGTTTTCTTTTTGGCAGGCACTATATCACTGGCTAAACGGGCCTCCGAAATTCATTGGCACCAGTCCTGAATCCTCCAACAGTTACCTGTGTGTGTTGCCCAGGTCACTTCAGCACCTGTGTTTCAAGGGGACAGACGTACTGGACTCAAAGGGTTGTTAGGAGGCATGAGTGAGATAATGCGGGTCAAATGCTTATTGTGCTGCAAAGGCTCACTTATTAATAAGGGTTCTAAGTTAGCACTATTTTATTTTGATTTTAATAAAAAAAATCCATACCTTGTCTAAGCTCAGTCTGTATTGCTTGAAGGGTAAAAAATAAAACAAAAATATAAAGGAAAAGGCCAAATTTGAATGAACTCCCAGTATGAAAACTTGAAGTTGTGTATTTTGTACATAGCACATCCTACTAATCCCTTTAGTAAGCCCCGATAGGCATCCTAGCAAGCCTCCTTTGCAATAGGAATTAGACATAAATGCCTTCTGTCCTCGAAACTTCTGCTTCCTAGTGTCAGAACGCCTACTCCCAAGTAGCTTAAACATAATGGGAAATTGATCCTAAGTAGGACCTAAGGACAGAATGACCCAGGCTTTTACCAGGGATCAGGTAAGCCATCCCTGCTCTGTTTTTTTGCTTCTGTTTTCCTGACTGCTTCATTGTTTTCTTTCACCAAACACTGGCTTTTTCTATATTGGCTATTTGGCTATTTCTATAACCATCTGCTCAATATTTTCGAGATTTTCATCTTACAGCTTCAGTTATAGGAGCAAGAATCATTTGAATTTTAACCCTCAATCTAGGGATGGGCTCCAGGTGGGCTAGGACCTCATTCTATGGATAATGTACTAGGTCTGTGCAAGAGGTCTTAAAGAACACAGTAGTTTCTGGAGAACCAACTGGATGGAGTGGGAGGTGGGAGAGGTGTCTGAAGCTCACTGCCTAGAGGGAGTGGTAGACAAAACTGAGGCCCATTGTACTGTGGTTTTCCCCTCCAGGCCTTCTTCAAAGCCAAGTGTGTAATCCCGGTACTTGGGAGGCTGAAACAGTAGGACTGAAGGTTAAAGGCCAGCCTCAGCAACTTAGCAAGGCCCTCAGCAACTTAGTGAGACCCTGTTTCAAAATAAAAGAATAGAAAGGGTGGGGGTGTAGCTCAGAGATAGAGCACCCCTGGGTTCAACCCTCAGTTCAACAAACAAACAAACAAACAAACAAACAAGCAAACAAAGCCAAGTCTGGTTTATCTGGTCTCACACACTGCACAACAACATTATAGAACCTTTGCGATTTGTACAAAAGAATCTTAACTTTTGAAAAGCCAGTTTTTATTCAGGTGAGAAGTACTGATTGTGAAAATATATGCAGAGTAAAACAAGACAGTATAAGCAAGTTACTTAGGGTCACAGGCTGCACAAACTTTCCAGTCCAGGTCTATGTGGATCCTGATTTTTATTCCCACTTCCTTTCTCCTTTTCTCTTAAAACAGGACTTTTTTTTTCACCTGGAAAAAATTGTTTGCAGGCACTGCAAACATGCTGTGTTGCACAGATCTATTTGTATTTTAGGAGGCAGCATTCCAGGGCACATTCCTCTCAATCTTCAGTCATTTGTTGGTCATCTCTGTGATTTCTGCCATATCTGAGTTGCATTTGAACTATTACGTACTTATATTTCCTTAGTACAGATGACACAGCTGTATAAATTAAAATGGTAGACGTGCCCCTTCCTTCCCACTATGTGTGTACCTCCCAGCACTGGGAAAGGTTGCAACAGTAGAAAGCCACAGGCATTCATTGGCTCATATGTGCAAGAAAATATACTTCTCTCAATTGAAAACACTTCTCTTATGTCTTGATTGGATAGAAAACAAATAATTCATGTTTGCTTAATTTCCAAAGTTCTGAAAGTTGATTTGGGCACTTTTTTTTTTTTTTTTTGCTAGAGTGTTTGTTGCTTTGATGGAGGAGTGGATTTACAGAGGTTCTTAATCCTTTATTCTGGACGTCCCGACCTCTGTTCACTCACTTTTGGTGGAGACATTGTCAGGGTACGCTCAATAGCTCCACCGGAGGGTCCTAAGAGTTCCCCAGCCTGGATGGGAAACTCACCTCAGGGTCCCAGGGTCCTTGGGTCTGTGTAGAAAAGAATTTCAACACTCGCCAGTCAGAGAAAAGATCAGAGGTTTAATTCAAGGAAAAAGGATAACACGTTAGGGAAAACGCGGGCCACCTCAAGAAGTGAGAGCAGCCTCCCCAAAGTTTTGCAGTCTCTTTTTATAGTCACTGGAAATGGGGAGGGGGTTGGTTAGAGGTACTCGGCGGGAAAATGCCTTTTTTTTTAAAATTTTTGTCAGAATGTTAATTTTAGGGACAGGTCTTTTGGGGGCAGAGAGGAGTGGAGCCAGGAAGTCTGCTGGCCAGCAGGTAGCCCGCTGAGTATAAAAACAGGCGTGATCTTCGGTGGAAGGTGAAGTTCTTTCTCTTCTAAAAAAAAAGTTCTTTTTCTTCAGGACTGGGTGGCCAGCTGAATGTGACAACAGGTGTGATTTTTCGGAGTTTCGGTGGAAGAGGAAGCTCTTTCTTTTCCAAAATTTATCACCTCCGGAATTTCTCAGGGCTTTTGGATGTGAAGCTAGCCCATTTTGTTTTTAGAGATAGGGGTTTTGCTGCTTCTTGGCATGTCCTAAGCAAGGCAAGCTTAGGACTTTAGATTTACTCCTTTCCTTCCCATCTTGTCTCCTTTCTACCTAAAATTTTACTACTTCTACTCTACCTTATCAACATGAATACAAGGAGATATTCTCTTATTAGAGGAGACATCATCTATAACCATGTGAGGGATTTGGTGAGAAATTTGGTCAACTGCAGAGCAAATGTCCCAACCAACAAAGACACCCACTATTCTTCTGTTTTGATAACCTCCATACCAGAATGTGACTTTGTTGCCAGGTATTCCAAATTCCAATAGAATCAAGAATTCCAGTATTCTGTATGAAGTTTCCACACTTAAAAGTAGACACCTATTTCTATTTTTTTTTTTTTGAGGTACTGGGGATTGAAGCCAGGGGCATTCTACCTCCGAGCTACACCCCCAGCCCTATTTTTTATTCTTTATTTTGAAACAGGGTCTTTCACTAAGTTGTGGAGGGCCTCGCTAAGTAGCTGAGGCTGGCCGCGAACCCGGATCCTCTGGTCTCAGCCTCCCAAGTACTGGGATTACAAGTGTGCGCCACCACGCCTGGACCTATTTCTATTTTAAAAAATGAAAATATAGCTGGGCATGGTGGCATATGCCTGTAATCCCAGTACTTGAGAGGGTGTGGCAGGAGGATAGCAGGTTCAAGGCCAGCCTCAACAACTTAGTGAGATCCTCAGGAACTTAGTGAGAACCTATTTAAAAATAAAAATTAAATGGTTGGGGGGTGTGGGTTGGAGGTAGAATGCCCCTGAGTTCAATCCTTAGTAACAACAACAAAAAATATTGTACCCCAAAATAACACAACTATGGCAAAAGATTATGGGTTGAAATAGCAAAATCTATGGATTACATCATTGCTATGTGAACTTATTCCTACCAAATTAGTTAACTGAGTTCGATTCAGAAAACTTTTTTTTTTTTTTGGCTCCTATAATGTGCCAGGTAATGTGCTATAAGCTGCAGAATTAAAATGAGACTTGCTAGCTGGGCATGGTGGTGCACTCCTGTAATCTCAGTACTTGGGAGGCTGAGACAGGATTGCAGGTTTGCAGCCAGCCTCAGCAACTTAGTGAGGCTCGTAAGCAACTTAGACCTCGTTTCCAAATAAAAAATACAATAGGGCTGGGGGTGTAGCTCAGAGGTAGAACACCCCTCAGTTCAACCCCCCCCCAGAAAAAGACTTGCTGCCTAGTCCTTTCCCCTACTTTCGAGGCACTTAGAGTCTAGTAATGGAGGTGGGATTTTTTTTTAAGTCACCACCCTGGATAAAGACTTGTTAGTTTTACTTAGCCCAGGCAAGACATCCTGAGAGGTTTGTTTGAAGGGGTCATTTTACAGTCACACACAGGGTGACTGGAAGTGAAGAAAGTGAAAGTTGTACAAATCCTTTTGTGGCAAAGGGTCAGAAAGCCAGCTTCTGACCTGAATGAAAAGTCCTGGAGATGGGATCCCATGGACACTTCTTCCTAGCTTCATTCACTTACAGGACAGAACATATCCTCTAGAAGCTTCCTGAGAAAGGGTGTATGGGAGGCAGAGTTGTGTGATCTTGCATTTCTAGAAATGTCTTTGTGATACAGCTGATTGACCAAGGTGGGGAATATACTTTCAAAGTCTTGAAGTAGCTGTTTCACTGATGTCTAACTTCCAGTGTTGCTATGAAGTTTAAAAGCACTCTTGGTTTCTAGTTCTATGTGACCAGCTTTCCTGCATTTCTGGGAGCTTCCCTGGCCCCAGTGTTTTGAGATTTCAAGAGAGCATGACTTGCTTGGTTGGAAGTCCTATTTTCCTCCACTGTTTCATTCTTACAAACATCTGTTTGAGGACTTCCTTTCCCTCCATTATTTTCTGTTCTTTCTGGAGATTCTAATAATTGGATACTGGATGTCTTGGTCTGATCCTTACTCTATTATTTTGGGTAATATTTGCTTAATTTCAGCTTCCAACCCTCTTACTGAAATTTTAACTTCCGAGAACATTTTCTTGTTCTTCAAGTTTCTTTTTTGATAACATTCTATCCTTATTGTACAGCCATGTTACCTTTTCTCATCTCTCTGCAGATATGATAGGTTTTTGAAGTTTCTTCTCCCTGTAGTCTGATCCTGCCAAGTTGTTGGCTTTGGGCTTTTCATTCATGCTAGAAGCTTTCATCAGACACCAGGTTACTCTTGATTAGGATGGAGACCCAAAGAGCTGATCAGGGGTTGCTGAGATCTTGGCTGCACAGTGGACCCACTGGGGAGCTGTAATCACTGATATCTGGAAATACTCATTTTATTGGTGTAGGGTATAGGGATCTTGAAATGCCCCCCCAGGCAATATTAATGTGCATCAAAGGTTGAAAAGTACCACCAAAGAGTGCTCTGAATGAGCCATTTCACTGAAGAGTTTTAGATCTTTCTTTTTGGCCCATAAGACTCTTCAGATAAAACTCTTAACATTCTCCTGTATGACTGTTCACTAAGCCTCATTTTGTTATGTCTTCGTGCTCAACTGTGTCACTCAGTCCAGAGACTTCTGTTTTAACCTTTTCCTGAGGATAAATTTCTGGGCTTCTGCAAGTGTAATGAAGGGGCAACTTAAAAAAAAAAAAAGAGGGGAGGGACTTTGTGGCTCTTCCTGCATTTTAAATAGCTTTCAACCAATACTATTTGAAGGCTTCTCTTCCCCCTTCACCAGCAATTCAAAGGGAAATGCTGCTGTCCATTTTTGAGCCTTCAGGGTACTCTGCATTTAGAATTGAAAAACTGAGGGGGGGTCCCTCTGCCAAATTAGAGTTTAGCTTTCTTTGGTCAAGTTTCACTCTTAGATAAGAAAGTGAGCTCTGAATTATAAACAATTAGTTCTTCCATACATCCCCCCACCCGGAAGAAAAAGAGATAGTTGGAAACTCTAGCAAAACAAGCTAACCATAATGATGAAATCAGGGCCATAGCAGGAACATTATGCTTTATTGCTATTGTTGTCGTTGAATGAGACCTGGAGGAGGAAGGCAGAAGATGTGTAAGTTTGTGATGGCAGAGAAAGTACCCAGTGTGCCCAGTGAACAGAGGGAGACCTGGCCTCCTGAGTTCTGATAACATGTTTGGCAAGAGGTACACTGTCCACAGACTCAGACAAAGAATTAAACAGGCAGTCCACGGGCCTGTAGTCCATAATCATGTTTTAGTTGCCCACACAGAGAATTTTTAATCTTTTGACATATCCGTATATAAGCCTTTGGCCAGCAATCCTACAAGACCTTACCCTCAGGAGCCGCGGCAGCTGCCCTTTCAAATGGGGCAGGCAAGGCTCCTGCACTATGCCCTGGCCTGCCTCCAGAGGCATTTGAGTCGGCAACTTCTGGGGATGTGGTTTTAGTATTTAAAAAAGGAACAACAACAACAAAAGCAATCCTATTCATGGCAGAAAAACCCTACTTAAGTCAGAAAGAATTAAAACATTTATTGGGCATAAATATATTACATATACACTACAGATACAGTTAGGTATTACATATAGCATAGTATTTGCAAAATCTATACATTAAATTGATATGGCAGTTTTAATATAATGTATATGAAATAGTCTAAAATTTACAATACAGGAAAACATGATTTTTTTTTCTCCTAAAATTGAAAAGCTTGGAATGTATGTCCAACAGTGAGGTAAAACATTTTGTCTTTCAAATTAAAGAATTGTGCAAGGATAACATTCAAACACATTCAATTAGGGCACTTTTCAATTGTGACATGAATACTGAATTATTGTAGCCAACAAAACAAGGTTAGAAAACGCCAACATTTCAAGTTGATAAGAACAAGGCAGATAATATGAAAAAGATCTTTTAAAAAAGTTTTCTTTTTAAACAATTTCATTGAGGACAAAGGGCAGTTTGCTTCACATGACTGGAATTTCTTGTGTCATGGATGAGTTTGACATACAGAGAAGTGTCAGAGCATCAGAAAGCCACTCATTCATTCCTACAAACTGCAAAAGGGTGAAGAGATAGGGTTAACATAACACTTTATTTTATTGTTCACATGTAATGGCAATATATATAGTTATATATCCATATCACATATACAGATTTGTGATATAAAGTAGTGCCATATAGAGCAATCATATCTGACCAAAGGGATTATAATGAAAACCAAGTAATGGAGAGCAATAAAATAAAGTGCCGCCAGCTCGTATTTCACACACTTCAGGTGGTTAGAGAGAGAAAGAGAGGAAGAGAGCACGGCAGTCTTAAAAATATCAACTATACGGAGCAATTTTGGCCTAAAGTATCATTTCCTTTAAAAAAAATCCAGCCAATTCAGATAGTTTCTTTATTAGCAGCAGTTTTGAAGTGTTTTAAAAAGACAAACTTTTTTTCCCCTGCAAAAAGGAATCTCTACTCAGTTGAATCTTCACTGCTTAAAAAAAGAATGCCTTCTCCCCAAAACACCTGCATAAAATTTTCTCAGAAAATGAAGATGCAATGTCATAGTGGGTGATATCACACATTCAAACAGAGGAATGAGATTTGGAAGGCCAGAACTTTGGCAAAAATATATTTACCTTGACGCCATCAGTTTGCAAGAGTTAAACTAACCTGAACTCTCTAGTACTCACTATATGGATAGAGGCACACAGAATAATTCATTGATCTCAGCACTCTTTCAAGAGATGATTATGGTTTTTTGGGTACATGTAAAACTTTCAATCACCAATAATGGATTTTTTTTGGCATTTAATGAACTAGATGCTCTTATCTTTAAACACAAGAAACTATCAGAAGGTTAATAATACTACAGATGTTGCCAAGGAACAAGACTGACCTAAAATTACAAAAGTATAAAACACGCAAAAAAATAACATGCTACAAGGGAAAATTAGTACATAAGTACATTTAAAATTTTTTTTACAATAAATAAAGATTGCACTGTAATTGGCATTTAAAGTACTGTATGCAGAATATAGTATAAATAAACCAAAAACAAAATATTGTTGGTTTCCCCATGACTTTGGTATGGGAATATTATAAGCTAGTACAGGATACTTACTGCATCTTAGACAACATAGACCAAGCACAAAATAGCTAATGATTGAGAAAAACCAAGTAGCAAAAATATACAAAAAAAAAAAAAAAACCAGGAGTAAGGGGATACACAATGTCTGTTGCACCCTTTTGGAATATATTTGCACCTCCAACTCTTAAGTGTCCCTGAGGTACTCAAACATTATGGACTTCATATAAATAATCCAATGACTTTGGGTTAAAATCGATTATCTCATGACTCAAACATGCAAGAGTAATGCTTTGCACTCCAATAGCACCTGTTGATCAAAGATCTCAAAGCACTTACAAACATTAGAATCCCCATTTTATTTTATTTTATTTTTCATGCATGGGAAAACTGAGGCACAGAGAGGTAAAGTGACGTGTTCAGGTCACACAGCAAGTTAGTGACAGATCCAGGGAGAGAATCTAAGCTCCTTGACCCCAAACACCCTGTGCTTCCCACCGAATACCATTCCCACTCCACACACGGCCAGATCAACCCCACAGTAATTGGAACTAAACATTCAGATGACTCCCTTTTGGGTCTTATCAGTTTTCATCTGCTGTTACATTAGTATTACGGGCACTGAATTAAGGTACCGAAATTCAATCACTTCATTGATAACCTCAAAGCACAGACTAAAGGCAAATCTTTCAAAAATAATGAGCTGAAACATAAGAAGACTGCTCACATTAGTGTAAATCAGACAATGGGCAGAGGCACTAAACTGTCACCAGTTCTTGTCATATAATTCTGGTCAAACATAAGAGAATATAATAACTCTAGTGATTAGATTAGAAGTAGTTATATACAAAGACAGACAAACAAGTTAAAGCAGCTTTTAAAATAGCTGGACAAGGAAACAACTAACTATTGCACAATGCCCTCTTAAAGTTACTGCTATGAATCAATGTGGTAAAATCTACAATGCTCCATAATTTATAGATGCATTTTGGTTACTTGATTTCTTATACAGGCAGCTCATAGTGTTAAAATCATAAGAAATACAGATTATTAAAACATTTGAGATTAAGGTACACATTTTGATTTAGATGAGCTAAACACAGTTAAATAACTGAGTGACAAGAGGGTTTAGGGCAGCCTTATTGGTGAACGCATCTGCATGTCGCTGTGTGGTAATACTCTGACAATACTGAGGTCCTGGCCCTGTACCTACACACACTGTGATTCTGTTTACAGATATAGATGATCAAGACAATAGAAATGGCTGGTGAATATAAATTACTAAACTATAACATAAAAATATCAAAGGCTTGTAAAAGACATCAGTGAAAATAGAATAAAGGCAAATTTGAAAATTTAAAAGAAAACATAAGCTAGCTTTTGGTATATGGTTTCTTTGATTTTCTTCTTTTTCTTCTTTTTGTTTTTTAAAAAAAAATCCAGTTTAACCTCTTCCTAGTTTTGCATTTCACAAAAGGTGCACCAAAACACTTGTTTTTTTTTCCCTAGCTAAATCTGTAAAACGAGAGAAGTATATAAACCAAAGAACAAAAGGGCTTAAAAAGGGGGAGTATCTGAATAAATGTGTGTATTAAAATGTGTAGCATTAAATTCATACCTCTAGTTTTGTTGGGTTTACTTCATTAAGAAGTACTGTAATATAAAGGCGAATAAAATGGACAAAGTTGCAAAGCCAAGCACAATGAGGGCTGCAAACTGTTCATCAGTAGGCATCATGCTCTTCATTTTGGGATCATCTAAGCTCCCCATGTCCCCGGTAAGCATGACCTCACTCTGTTGTAATACAAAAGCCGTGGAGGGGCTGAAGGCTCCACTGAGCTCCTGAGAAGTGTCTAAACAACGGCGACACGCGCAAACACGGAACCTGTAGTCTGTGTTGGTCTGGAGGCCTGAGATTTGGAATGTGGCTTCTTCTCCCTTATATACCTTCAAGAAAAGGAAAAGTCCTGGTTAATTAATTTATAACACTGTGGTCTCTTTAGTAATCACCGTGCAACACCAGGAGCCTTGTGGACACTGGCTTGGCTTCAATTCACTCCATAACTATAAAAGTTATATAAAAAGATGTATCTCCCCATCTGTGTCTCATCCATAAGAAAGGCTTTCCAACTCACTTTGGCTAAAGCACATTGTCAAGTCTAGTGATTCTGACTTCCACAGGAGAGAAGGCACAACTAGAAATGCAGCTGAAATTTTAAGCAATAAAGACACATCCAGCTAAATTTTAATAATTTAGTCTATAAATCAGACAAGGCCTTTTTTCTATTTGTAATTATATATTTTTTTCAAATTCAAAGAACAAGGACATAACTCATACAAATTTATTTTAAATAAGCCTTAGAATCAGAATTAAACTGATAAATGAAGTCATCTATTGAAAATGGGTTATTTTGCCGGGCGTGGTGGCGTACACTTGTAATCCCAGTACTTGGGAGGCTGAGACTGGAGGATCTGGATTCGCGGCCAGCCTCAGCTACTTAGTGAGGCCCTCCGCAACTTCGTGAGACGCTGTTTCAAAATAAAGGATAAAAAATAGGGCCGGGGGTGGAGCTTGGAGGTGGAAGGCCCCTGGGCTCATTCCCCAGTACCGCAAAAAAAAAGAAAAAAAAAAAGAAAAAAAAAGGAAATGGGTCATTTTACATTCATTTTGGGTATTATATTACCTCGCATTAAAAAAGTAGAAGCATATCATTTGTCAGTATTTTAAAAACCATGTCCAGATACAAATTAGTTTGAAAGTTACTGAAAATTAATAAGTAAGCAAGTGATTTGTTTTTCCTATTATTTAACGATTGCTGCAACAACCTTTAAAGAAATTGTATTAGTAAATTTTGGACAATAAAAACTATAAAACCAGACTGTTGGTACAGGAAACAACAAACTAAGTTAGAAAATTCATAAACATACACTTGCTCAGAAAGTACAATTATCCTTGATATATCAATGATCATTCCACATTATAAAATATTCACATGTATTCTTTTTTTTTTTTTTGGCGGTACCGGGGATTGAACGCAGGGGCGTTCTACCTCCGCACTATGCCCCCGGCCCTACTTTTTATACTTTATTTTGAAACCAGGTCTCATGAAGTTGCGGAGGGCCTCGCTAAGGAGAGAGAGAGAGAGAGTGAGAGAGAGAGAGCGAGCTGAGGCTGGCCGCGAACCCGGATCCTCCGGTCTCCGCCTCCCAAAGTACTGGGATTACAAGCGTGCGCCACCACGCCCGGCCACATGTATTCTTTTAAGTCTATACCGAGTCATGCTGACATTCTTTCCAGATAAGCCATAACCATTTCTTCAACTAAATGCTATAATATCCATTTTAATTGTAAACAAGGTACTTGAGCCAAACTACTTCAGTACTTGAGCAAGAAAACCTAAAAAAAATTAGAAGAGGAGGACAATGACTTAAAATAAATTCTGAATCATCAAACTCTAAAGAGTGAGGCCACTATAATCTAGCATTACAGTAATGGATGAAGTCGCCATATTAAAACAGCACATAATTATCAATGATAATATTTTTCCTCTGCAATTTTTATATTTTTTGAGCTCTGCAGGACATTCTAATACGCAGTTAAGGCTGAGAAACACTGAATCAACTTATTTTGAAATAAGAAAATAAACAGAAGAATGGAAAGGAGGTACTTTTTAAACTTATAAATAAAAAATCTATTATATACTTATTAAGTGCCTAGTTTTATTCACAAACTATCCATGTATAAGATGAAAATTTCCTTCATTTCCTCATTATACTTGACCACTACTATACATCTTTGCCACTGGATACATTTTTCTATGATCGAGATTTAAAATTCTGAGATATACTGTGAGAACTGTATTAATGAAAACTACTGCTACTCATGCTCAACAGTACAGGCAAAACTACTGTATTTGGCAGCTTAAGCTATCCTTATTTTAAGAATTATAAATAGAACATACAAAGACTTCTAATTCTGTAATTTGTTTTGCCTGTTCTAAAAGTTCACACATGGAATCATATGGTATGAGATTCACCCAGGCTAATTAGGAATTCAGCAGTCCCTCCTTTCATTGTGGACTACTGTTTCATCATCGTATGATCACACCTCAGTTTATCCTGACCATTTTCCTTTCTTTCTTTTTGTACTGGGGATTGAACCCAAGGGCCTTCTACCTGCAGCCTACACCCCCAACCCTTTTTATTTTTATTTTAAAACAAGATCTCACTATGTTGCTGAGGCTGGCCTCAAACCTGTGTTCTTCCTGTCTCTGCCTCTCAAGTACTGGGACTATACCATGCCTGGCTGCTATGAACATTTTTGTACAAAATCTTTGAGGACTTAGGTTTTCATTTTTCTTGGGCAAATATCGAGGAGTAGAAATTCTGGGTCATGGGTAGGTCTGCATTCAACTTCATAAGAGATAGTCTTCCCAAGACTGTGTCACTTTGCATTCACGTCAATGGAGCACGAGCGTCTGAGCTGTTTCATGTCCTCCACGTTCGCTATTGACAGCCTTTTATATGTTAGTTATTCTAATCGTATGAATGGCCTCATTCTGATGATGTTCTGCACCTTTTCATGAGCATATTGGTCATTCCTTTTGTGCAGAGATATTTATGTACAAGTCTTTTGCTTACTTTTAATTTGTTTGACTTTGTTAATTTATAGGGGCTCTTTATAATCTGCATATAAGTCCTTTGGCAAAATATATGTGATGTGCATGTTTTTTTCCAAGTTTTGTGGTTTGTCTAGTTGTTTTCTTGAGGAGGTTTTTTGTAATGTAATCCAATTTACCATAAATTTATACTTAAATAATTTAGTTGTCTATCTCTCAGGGTGTTTCATACCTGTATGACCAACCTATCTTCTTCCACTAAGGATCTGGATGTTTTCTTCCCCTGTTAGCCCTAATGTAATCATTTCAGATACAGGTACAGATGATCAAGTCAATAGAAGTGGCCGGTGAATATAAATTACTAAACTATAACATAGAAAATCTTGTAAAAGATATCAGTGAAAATAGATTAAAGGCATATTTGAAAATTTAAAAGAAAACATAAGAAAGCTAGCTTTTGGAATCTGGTTTGCTATTACAGGGACTTGAAGACTACCTGTTTACTTAGAAATTCTGACACTCTGAATTGACTGAACTAAAGGAAGTGAAGGGGGGTAGAATAAGGAGGCCTCACAAAGTCCTCCCATTACGATGGCACTGATCCTCAGAAAACTCCACTAGAGCCAGGCATGGTGGCGCACGCTTGTAATCCCAGTACTTTGGGAGGCGGAGACCGGAGGATCCGGGTTCAAGGCCGGCCTCAGCTCTCTCTCTCTCTCTCTCTCTCTCTCTCTCCTTAGTGAGGCCCTCCGCAACTTCATGAGACCCGGTTTCAAAATAAAAAGTGTAAAAAATAGGGCCGGGGGCATAGCGCGGAGGTAGAACGCCCCTGCGTTCAATCTCTGGTACTGCAAAAAAGAAAAAGAAAACTCCACTAGAGGAAATGGCAATCACATTAAAATTACATGAGAAAGTTACGGCTTATGTGAGACTCAATGAATATAGATAGAAAAAAATTGCTGTAACCAAACCAAATCTGTATGAGATTGGCTGATGAGTAAAAAGGAAGTAAATTAACTGAAGCCTTCCTATGTGAGTTGCACTGAATGCCTAGAAAGTGCTTAAACATAACTTCTATGTAGTAACTGTATTGTAAAAGCTTTTATCATTATTATTATTATTATTATTATTTAGAACTTAAAAACAACCCCAAATATACCCTGCAAATACAGCAATTTTAAGTGATAGAGATGGGCATAGCAACAGGCCACTTAATTAAGCTGTCAGTTTTACACATTGAAACAAATTCTTTAGAAATGAGAGTATTTTCCAGAAAACTCAACTTTGAAACACTCACCAGGTATCAGACTTGCTGGGAATCTACAAGCGTCTCTGTGTTTCCAGAGCCTGATGTGTACGTGGCTTTCTACCAAGAGGCAGGACGTCCCCTTGGTGAACACAAGTGTGCTGGCCACGCACTTGGTGATGGGCAAATCGAAAGACAGCCGAAGGAGCTTACAGTTTAGAAAGGGGATCACACTTCCAGTGTTCACCTGATATTTAGCCCTCTTCTAAGATTTTCCTCCCTTTATTTCAAA
Organism: Glis glis; assembly: GCA_004027185.1. Lineage (NCBI taxonomy): Eukaryota > Metazoa > Chordata > Mammalia > Rodentia > Gliridae > Glis > Glis glis. The sequence goes on along the minus strand of PVJS01008811.1, from coordinate 23,735 downwards.
TCTTAAAAGCAGGTTTAAGTATTTTAGTTACCATACTTTTTAGTGACCAAGTCCCAGAAAGATCAATTGTTTGCTTCTTGTACGTTCCCAGATTTATCACTGCCTTTGCTATTCCGTCAGTAAGACTTTAAGCACATTCCTCCTGGCTTTACCAATTGTGGCATGTGTCTTAGCAACAAGAGTTACAAACAGAGCTTTCCTTCTCAGAGCAACTAAGAAGCAAAGAGCTGCAAAGAAAGCCCCTCGTGGTTCTGAGAGACCATTCCTTTCTCACCTCTCATGTTCCAATGGTGAGTCTAAACAAATGTTTTAAGATGAGTTCCTTGTCAAGCCACTTCACAGTTATCTAGGAGTTCAGAACATACCTCAAAGGAACTGCCTCTCCGCAAGTTACTTCCCAATGTGTGGGGAGGTCTCAGGAAAACAAAATTTTTTCCCTTTAAAGAGACCTTTTAGTTATCAATATTCTTTACCTTTTTAATTTGGATTTCATTTCTTAAATCTAAAATGCTCAAGTGAGTATTTTCTGAGAACAGTGTTTTCCTGGGAACTGTTCATGAAGGGAATGGTTTACAACCTCCGGGGCCAGTATCCGAGTTTGATAAGATGGGCCCCTGAACACTCGCCATCTGGGCCTTGGTTTCTCTCTCTGTATACCTGGGACATACTGATACAGTATTCATTCTGATACTCTAGGGTGCTGCTGAGTCAATGTTAGGGTGTTTACCAAGTTGGAGAAAAGCTGCCATCGAAGCCTTAGTCACAAGGCTTTCTGATGGGCCTCCTCAGTGCGTTTAGAGGCCACACCTCTTGAAGTGTATTTACATTATCAAGGGTGAGACAACAGAACGGCTGGTCCCTCCCTCTGGGACCTCTGGGTCCGGTCTGATGGGGCCTCTGGGCAGGCTGCCAAGCACAACCACTAGGTCCTTGCTCTGCCACTTACTGGGTCTGTGATCTAAGGCGAGTGACAGTGCTAAGTCTTAGTTTTCTCATCTTCAACATGGGGATGGTAAGAGTATTTCATAGTAACACTACTCCTGGGGGGAAGTGGAGATCAAATGAGAAAGTGTATGTGAAAAATGCTTTGGGACAGGAATATGCTGCAGATAAATCACTTGATTAAAATGAATCCTGCTAATCACAGTGTATCATTGCTTCCATTTAGAGATGAATAAACTGAGGTTCAGAGGCTATTAATCTCTTAAAGTCTCCCTGCAAATAGGGAGTGGCAGACCCCAGATGAGACCCTATTTCTTGTGTCTGTGTGTACATGTGAGTGATGCTGGGGATTGAACCCAGGGACATTTTACCTCCAAGCTACACCCCCAGCCCTTTTTATTTTTTATTTGGAAACAGGGTCTCATTAAGTTGCTGAGGCTGGCCTTAAACCTATGATGTTCCTGTCTCAGCCTCTCAAGTACTGGGATTACAGGTGTGCACCACCACGCCCGGCTTCTAACTTCATTTCTAACTCTGAAATGCTCACCATGGGAATCAGTCCAGCTCTGTCTATTCCATCCCCTTGGAGGCAGTGACAGTCACCCACTTTAGTCCCCATCTAATGACAGTGTGACAGTCTCCTGGCCTGACTGTGTCTTCCCACGGAATTCCCACATAGCCCCACTATCTCCCTGGTGTCTCCATGAAAGGCCTGCCAGACCGCGCCAGCCTGGGTCCTGATGCCTGTAAGGGGAAACAGTGTCTTCCCTTTCTGATGTGATGGAAAGCGGCTCCCTGACTCAGTCCCTGCCACATGAAGACTTGGGCGATGTTTCTATGAGGTGGCCTCTTAATTTCTGCCATCAAAGGATGCTGCCACAGCAAGAAGTCGTTTAACAACCTGACCCACAGATGCTTTAGACACTTCTGGAAAGTGAATATAAATGTACATTTACATCTATTTACATGATTTCTACAGGCCGGGCGTGGTGGCTCACGCTTATAATCCTAGTACTTTGGGAGGTGGAGACCAGAGGATCCGGGTTCGAGGCTAGCCTCAGCTCTCTATCTCTCTCTCTCTCTCTACCTAGTGAGGCCCTCCGCAACTTCGTAAGACCTGGTTTCAAAATAAAGTATAAAAAAAAAATAGGGCCGGGGGCGTAGCACGGAGGTAGAACACCCCTGGGTTCAATCCCCGGTACCACACACACACACAAAAAACCGATTTCTACAGTTTTTAGAATTTGCATGGCTACATCCTTTTAAGAAAGTTGGCCCAGAGGTATATTTAATTTCCCAGAAACTCAATTCAGAGAATCTTGAATAGAGACTTCATATAATAATTTTGATGGAATTTCAACTTGAACTCCTTAGAGTGAAGATCTCTGGAAACGCAAGAAAGCAAAAGAATGCTACTTTTCTCATACCATTAGGCAAAAAGCTTAGTGAAAAAAATTAAAGGGACCTCCTTAATGACAAGTCCAACCAAAATTTAGACTTTAATTTAAAAGTACTATTTTAGCCATTCTTGTTATTTTAATTGGACATTTCCCATCTTTCATGAGCATTGCCAACACACTGTTAACATTATCTTATATTTTTTACATTTGAAATAAATATATTAAGCGTGGTACTATGTTCTGTTATCTCCATAGCAACTAGCACAATGGTTTGACAAAGTAGATGCTCAATGAATGTTCTCTAATTAGGACCTCCAAATACTAAAGAGTAGATTTTCTTATCCCACATTGTTTGAAAAGAGAGGATAATTGCCAACATTAAGCATACACACACACACACCACAGGGCCAAGAGAGAGTTCAGCACAGGTGCAGCCGTCACTGTAAAACGTGGAACCAAAAAATGACTAAGCTGTATTCAGTGTGTTGACAGAAAATATAGCATTTCTAACATATTTTAGAAACATTCAACAATGCTGATTAAGCCTTTTGGATTGAAGTTTAAAATTCCTAATGCCCCATTTTCTGAGGATTCTAATCTCATAGCTGAAAACTTGCTTTTGTGTATAATCACCGCCATCTTGGGAGCGACATCATTCTTGTTACTCCATTTTCCTCATGATACTGTTCCACAGCATATTATACATATTATACATTTATACATATTATCATTACAGGAGTAGAGGTCTAAGGTTCAAGAATAGCAAGGGCACTCCTAAAGAAGTGGGGGAGGAGAGCAGGACCCGGGTCCTGCCTGACAGGTTTCCAGATGCAATATATAGCGGCAGTAACTAGGACAGCGTGACAATGGCACAGGCATGTCCAGTGGAGCAGAAGGAGAGCCCAGTCACGTAGGGCGGACAGGGCGGACGAGGCGGCGCTGCAGTGACTGCAACACAGGGTCTGCAGGCAGCACCAGGTAAGGGACAGTGTGCTTGCTGCACTGGAGGTGGCTGGCTCTTGGCTGAGCTCGGACTCTGACCCTGGGAGACTAACAAAACCTTTCTTGCCTTAGTAGTCTCACCTGTAAAAAGGGTATGACAAAACTCTCAAAGTTACTAGGAAGAGCGACGCAAAGTCCCAGTGCCTCACAAGGGACTCGGCCTGTCGTAGACTGGGCTTGTTCTTTTTCTCTGGCCTGGTCTAATCAGGGTATTTACTTACTTGGTACTAGGGATGGAACCCAGGGGCATTCTACCTCTGAGTTATACTCCCAATCCTTTTTATTTTGAAACAGGATCTCACTAAGTCGCTGAGGGTCTCACTAAGTGCTGAGGCTCGTCTCCAACCTGTGATCCTCCTGTATCAGCCTCCAGAGTACTGGGATTATAGGCATGTGCCACCACTCCCAGCTAATCAGGGATCCTACATTTAAATAATTAAATCCTATAATTAAATAAATCCTAATTTAGATCCTATATTTAAATAATTGATCATGAGATACTGAAATTTTATTTCTTTTCTGGTATTAAAGAACTCTATTAAATATCTTACTTTTGCAGTTTAAAGTATTTTTAAGTAGTCTCGAAGAAAAATATGAAAATAGTTTTTGAGATATTTCAAATATTAAAACTTTTATCAAGTGTGTGGACATGCATGCTTCATAGATTTTCTATTCTGGGTCTGAAAATAATGTCCTTATGTCAACATGAGCCAACGTGGTGAAACCAGTCATAGAAGAGAAATGAGGACTTTTCCTGAGGAATACATTAAGGATTTCCAGGTTCAAAGAAAGTAAGGGTGATAGCTTCAGAATATAATAAAATGCTTCAATTTATTTTAACTAAATCTATGGATGTAGAATAAGCCATTTGTATTTTATATAACTAAGTAAAAGTAAATTATTTGCATTATTATAATACTTACAAATCTACATTCTTAACTATAAACCCTTAGGCACTTAAAAGAAATATGGATTCAAAAGCCCTGGGTAAGCCGGGTGTGGTGGCGCATGCTTGTAATTCCAGTACTTGGGAGGCTGAGACAGAAGGATCACGGGTTCGCGGCCAGCCTCAGCTACTTAGTGAGGTCCTCTGCAACTTAGTGAGACCCTGTTTCAAAATAAAGCATAAAAAATAGGGCTGGGGGTGTAGCCTGGAGGTAAAATGCCCCTGGGTTCAATCCCCAGTACTGCAAAAAAAAAAAAAAAAAAAAAAGCCCTGGGTACTATTAACAAGCCCAAATCATTGAAAATTAATTTTTCTACATCTGTGTCTGAAGATGTTATACTTCTGTAACTCCCCAAATGAAGACGATACCAAGCCTCACAGGATTATTGCTAAGATTAAATGGGACAACACACAGTGACCTCTTTGGACAATGTCTGGTAGTAGTAATCTAAGAAATTGCAGCTAATACAATTTTATGTAAAGAGAGTTATACTGCTGGGAGTGGTGGTATATACCTGTAATCCCAGTACTTGAGAGGCTAAGACAGGAGGGTCATAGGTTCAAGGCCAGCCTTAGCAATTTAGCAAGACTTTCAGCAATTTAGTGAGACCCTGTTTCAAAATAAAAGGGTGTGGGGGTATAGTTCAGAGGTAGAATGCCCTTGAGTTCACGAGAGAGAGAGACAGAGAGAGAGAGAGAGAGAGAGACTGACTCTGTTCTGGATTATACTTCCCCTGTCTCCCTTGTAGGAAAGGTGCAACACTCCAGGACAATCTTGGTGCAGGGGCACAGAAGACTTGCAGGACTCAGATGAAGGGAGCCCTGACAACACTGGCCTGGCACCCACAGCATGTCTATGGGCAGTTACAGTCCAGCAGGACTCAGGAGCCGATGCTGCCACAAGGTCACCAGACCATCAAGCCTGCTGCACAGCTGAGTCTCCACTGAGGTGACTTTCTTGGGACTGTGCCGCTCTGCACATCAGGACGGTTGGCTGTGCCTCGTATCCCTCTGTTTTCATTCATTTTGACAGGGGCACCATTATGGGCTTTTCCTCCCGCCTCAAACCAATTTAAAAGCCAGAGCCCCATTTAAGATTTTCTTTATTGAAGTCACCAATCATAATATTGTAAAATAGTATATATGCAACATTATTTCTACAAAGACTATTTCTGTTCCTGATTTGGTGAACAATATATTTTAATGTAATTTTGACATGTTTATCCCAAATGGGAGGATGTAAAGTAATATTCAGATAGCCGAGATGAAGAATCTATGATCCTTAATTCGAAATAACATGCTGCATAGTTGAAATCTAGTTCTAAATACCTGGTTTTCAGGGCAGATCACTGAGAAAAGTACATGCTGGGCTGCTGGAGGCTTACCTGTGCCTCTCCACTGACACCACACCTCTCTCCCAAAAAACCAGAGGAGACGGGAGTGCGTCATCTGCACAGTGCCTTCTCCTGACTGGCTGGCTGGCTGGAGGCTCACACCAGATCTGCTTAGAGTGCTATCCCTGCTTCACAGCAAGAGAGCTGAGGCTCCACGAGGTGCTTTGACTCCTCCCAAACCACAGGCCCATGGGAGGCGGGCTTGTCCTGAGGCCACTCTGGCTCAAGAGGCTGCCTGCTCACCTGCAGGTCTTCTCTGCAGAGGGAAGAATGCGGGTAGGCAACCGTGCCCTTGAGCTGAAGAGGCCCGGCAAGTGTCAGTGAGCTGCAGGGTGCAGACTTGTTGCAACTCAATGCCCATAAACTCTGAGTCCTGAACATGCCAGGCACCCCTCACAATACAAAGCACCTAATAGCTTCTCAATAAACTAGGCATCCTGTTACCTAGATTCCACGACATGAATATAAACTCATTTGATAAGAAGTTTTAAGTGGATGCATATGTGGAAATATTTTTGGCATAAGGGTCATGGCCTTCATCAGACACCTAAAGCACTTATAAACATAAAAAAGAAATATTAAGAAACAGTAAAATAAATGATGGCTTTTAAAGGTCTCTATTTCAATCTATTTTTATTTTGTTTTAAATTTGACCCTTTATTCAGGCAAAACTTAAAAATCATGCTATAAGATAACCATCGCCTCAGTGTTTAATTTCTGTGTTGAAAGTCATTGAAGTATATGGTGACTCCAGGATGTACTATAGACTCCCACACATTAAAATAGTTTGATCATAGCCAGGTGCAGTGGCACACACCTATAATCCCAGTACTTGGGAGACTGAGACAGGAGGATTGCAGGTTCAAGGCCAGCCTCAGCAACTCAGCAAGGCCTTCAGCAATTTAGGAAAGACCCTGTTTCAAATTAAGAATAATAATAATAAAAAAAAAGGTCTGGGGGTGTAGATGAAAGGTAGAACACCTCTAGGTACAATCACAGTACCAAAAAAAAAGTTTGATCAAGGGAAGATCCTTCCTCATGGTACCTTTTGTGATATCCTGAAGAATCAATACGTGTCCCAACACTGTATTCCAAAAATAATATAGGATAAAGATATTTTGCACAGAGATGCCATCACATTAAAGGTGGAGCTTTCTAGACTTTTGGATGCGTCGAAAGTTCTCTTCTTAATGCAACAAACCTGAACACCAACTGCCAATAGGAAATACTTTCTTGAAGCTTGTTGACCCTGTTCTCATCTTTCAATGCTGATATTTAGTATTTTCTATAAAAAGTATTGCTGTATGAGTAGGGATATGAATATGAAAATTTTTCATTATTTCTTATATATGTATTAAACTTGTGTATGCAAAAAAATCAGCCACATGTATACAGATACAATTTTCATCCTTTTCAAGAACACTTTGCAATTAAAGCTGTTTGAAAATAAGTTTAAGCTTCCTAAAAAAATTGTTTGTGAAATGCTTATTAAATGGCAGAAAAGCCAAACGGGTATATTCTTGCATTACAATGCAGAGCGAAATTTTAGGTATGGATTTAATTCTGTACTATTAAAACCTGCTGTTTGTCCTGTATCATGATAACTGAACAAATGAAAGCTAATTAGCTAGAACCAGGGCAAACTCAAGTCAGTGCTCCAAGCAAACATCAGAGAAGGCCACAGCCCTCTCATGAACTGCCTGCAAAAAGAAGCTTGGGGAGGATACCCTCCTTTTTTTTTTTTTGTGGTACCAGGGATTGAACCCAGGGGCATTCTACCTCCGAGCTCCACCCCCAGCCCTATTTTTTATTCTTTATTTTGAAACAGGGTCTCACTAAGTTGCGGAGGGCCTCACTAAGTAGCTGAGGCTGGCCATGAACCTGGATCCTCCTGTCTCAGCCTCCCAAGTGCTGGGATTACAAGCGTGTGCCACCACGCCCGGCTAGGATACCCTCCTTTTATGGGCAATTTTTTCCACCTAAGTTATAAACATCACTATATCCATTCCATGTTGAACTTTACTCTTATCACCACTGCATGTATAAATAACACCGCTGCTTTGAAATTGCCTCTTTCAATGGATGCAAGGAACTTTTACTGAGTGCCTACCTATGTGCCAGTCTTGGGAAAATAAATAACAGCTCACACATTAGCGGATCTTGCCTGATCAGTGCTGTAACCAAGGCACACACAGTGCACCCTAAGGGCCTGTGGTTCTGCCACGGTGGGTGTGCAGCAATGGCTACCTCTCATCCTCTTTTGCTCTGCCTCTGCGAATTCAAAGCCCATTGCCTTGTATCCCTGGACTATAATTATTTTAACCATTGCTCTGCAGATGTAATATAAATAGCCTTCATGTCCAGAACAAGTAAAGTAAGTACTCAAAACATGATGTTAATGTTTACTGAATAGAGAGAAGCAAAAAAAAAAAAAAACCCATGAAAAAACCCACCAGAACAAATTGTTCTTGACTCAATTGTGGCATCTCATGTACTATTACTACCCTTACTCATTTCTTGGTAAATGTGGGAAACACATGGACATATGAGGAACCTCTACCTACTGAGCCCACCCCAAAGTTCTGTGTTTTCGTCTGTTAAGAAACACTTGTTTATAGCTGTTTATGATATGACAAATATTCTGTGGCACAAAGAAGACTGTATTATTTTATATCCATGAATCTAAATATATAATGTTAAACAAACAGTGGATTCAAAACAGTCAATCTGCTAATAAAATCGAAATAACCTAACAATGTCCTTTATTTTAGCAGTGCCTGACATGTTTGGATATTAAGAAAATAATGCTGCTTTTCACTGTGAAACATCAGTCATTTGTGCTTTGAGAAGCAGAACATTTTTCCAAGAACAGATAGAAAAGCATGGTACATGGAATAAAAGGTTTTTAAAATAAAACAATGAACATTCAGTACATATACCATTGGGAAATGAATTATTGTCAAATGATAAGCTATGTAATTTCCTAACACCGTAACATGTTTGTGTACATATACACATGTGTGTATGTGTGTGTGTGTGTGTGTGTGTGTGTATCTGCATATTTTGGTGCTGGGGACTGAACCCAGTGGCATTCTACCTCTGAACTATACCCCCAACCCTATTTTTTATTTTGAAACAGGGTCTCACTAAGTTGCTGGGGGCTGTCCTCAAACTTACAATCCTCCTTTCTCAGCCTCCCAAGATTTGATCTTACAGGCGTGAGCCACCCTGCCCACCCTAACACCTTATACTTTAACCATTTTTACATTGCTATGGAATGGGACAATGCTATTGGTGTTAACAATAACTATATCTAGTGGGGAAAATTTTCTCTATTTGAGCTGAGACCCTGACCAATCATATATATCTTTCTGATAATATGAAACAATTACACATATGACATTATTTTCTCTGAAATGGAGTATACTGTATAGGAAAGTAAAAGGAAAGCATAGTGCTCTGCTCTTATTTAAGAACAATAGTGGAAACTTTGGTGGCATCATTGGTGGAAACTTTGGTGATGTCATCCCCTGATGTGAATCAATGCTGGCAAATATCATATTTAAGATAATGTTTTTGCAAAATGTATCTAAAATAACACAGCCTTTTATCTGACACTTCATATTAACAAAGTATGGCAAAATGTCCAAAGCTTTCTTTGATTTTTTTTTTTTTTGCGGTACTGGGGATTGAACCCAGGGGCGTTCTACCTCCAAGCTACACCCCCAGCCCTATTTTTTTTATCTTTATTTTGAAGCAGGGTCTCACTAAGTTGCAGAGGGCCTCACTAAGTAGCCAAGGCTGGCTGTGAATCTGGATCCTCCAGTCTCAGCCTCCCAAGTACTGGGATTACAAGCATGCACCACCACGCCTAGCTTCTTTGCTTTTTAAAACACATTTTACTTGAAGTGTTATTATGACGACAGAAACACTAACCAGCAATTTAACACAAATTCTGAAATCAAACTGTGTTCTACTTGTATATTTGGAGCCTCAATAGCTGAAAAAAGGCTTCACAAATTATGCTAGGGTTTCAGAGGATAGGTGACATTTACCTTCAACCTTATGAGTTCAAGCTAAACGAATTTTTATAAGTGTCAGTGAAGGATGGGCCTCTGCTTTCCTAATGTTATACACAGTATTATATCTGATTTCACAAAACAGTCGTTAAGTTCCAGAGAACATTATGGAAACCTATAGAGTACGTGAAACCTTCATGGCTAGTGACCTGACAATGGGTGACTCTGGAAGAATAAAGGATCAACAAGAGGTGTCTTGACATATGCCAATTATCTCTCTCTTATATAAGCTGACCATGTGATTTATTCAACTTTGCTGCTCAAACTATGGTCTCTGGACCTGCAATATCCCTGTCACCTGGGAGCCTGAATCCCCATCCCAGACAGCCAAAGCAGAATCTGCATTTTCACTGATTCTGGGATGATTCCTATGTGCATTGAAGGGTGACAAGCAGTGACCTAGAGCTCGAGGCCTCAAGGGCCCATTGGTCACCTCCCTGTCACTCATTGCAGCTTCCATGAAAGAGCTGGGTCTGGACTACTTCCCCTCTATGGTAAAATCACTGGCGCTTCAGTTTTCAGTTACATGCAGACTTTGATATTTGCAAAGTCACTGCCAATATCAAATACAAATACACAACTTACAAGCTTATGCTAGAGAACTGAAAATTTAAGATGAATACCACCACAAACAAAATGAAATATAAATAAGGACTTGTATACCCTGGAGAACTGGGTTCCAGGTTAATGATAGGCAGTTTCAAACACCGACTTTTAAGAAAGATGTAGTTCACTGAACCACCTGTGGCCTTGCCAAGAGGCCAGCAGCCAGACTGACTGATGAGCTGCGCACGTGCCACACACACTGGTTCTTACCTGTTTGTACTCGGATTCTCTTCCAACCAATACCTGCAGAATGTAGTTAACAGGGTCGCCTTTCATTGGTGGTACTGTCTCCCATAAAATTTCACATGAATTTCCTTCTAACTGTGTTACTCGAGGTGCTGAAATACAAATCCATATATCCAAGCTCAAAATTCAAACTATCACATTAAGAGTCAATATTCTACTACTATTAGTGAGAATTCAGAGAGTGAGACTGGGCTTGTATGCACCCCAAGAGGGGAGTTTATTTTCCCAGCATCCTATAAACCCAGCAGGATGCCCTTTAGGCACAGAGGTGTTATTCTATGACTAGAGAGCCATTCATGACAGGTCTTCTCTCATTGTCCCATTTTTTCCCCTACTGCTATGGAATACATTGTATAGTTTGTCTTTATTTTCTGCAAGGAGATGCGGAAAATAAAGACAAAGTCCATTTTCAAGGAACTTAAGATCTAGAACAGAGAGGGGGAGAGCAAGTATGGGGCAGGTATAAAAAGAAACAGAACAGAAGGCAGATTAACATGACAGGGACAGGGCACATCTAGGTGAGAGGCTAAGGAAGGCATGAGGAGCAGGTGACCTTTGAGAAAAGTCCCACAGAATGGGAAACAGTGAAAGCTTAATTTTCAAAGTTATCGAAAATACAACTTTGAAAATTAAGTTATATATATATTTTTAGTTTATTTTTATCTACTGGATTCACTGTTCTAATTTAAAGCCAAATTATACTACTCTGTAGTAAAGTACATAAAATATTATAGACGCCTCCCCCCGCCCCCCAGCAATGCTAGGGACTAGACCCGGGGCCTCACATATGCTGGGAGAATGCTCTACCACTGAGCTGCATCTGCAGCCCTTACAATGCCAAAGATTTTTAAAAGATTTTCTCATAGCTTGTGTTACAGCTACAGCTTAATTCAATATCTGATATTTGCCTATTTTGTAGCTAGAATGTGTGACTCCTCCTTTTGGACTCACTTATACTTTAATTTCTAATTACATACAATTAATTCTTTAGAGGTAGTTGCTTCTATTTGCCATTCTCTATGATATGATACAGTTTCATAAAGATAAAGGTTTTCTTAAAAAAGAAAGCCCAGGTTGGAATTACTTGGCTGAAACTCCAAGCTATTTATGAAAGATTAAATAGGAGTCTTATCAGACTAAACAGTTCTTGAGCTAAGACAACAATTTCCTGAATCTAAGAGTGAGAGGAAGACGACCTGGTCACAGGGCAGTGTGGGGAAATATAAGTGCTGCTCTAGTTTCCATAAAATGAATCCCCACTAAGACACTCTGAGACACAAAGTGAGTGTCTTACCAGAAAGGTCTTTTTCAATACCAGAAAGACTTCCAGGCTGGAAGTTGGTAAACGTGGCAACTTTTTCTTGGTACTAATAAACCAACTAACTATAACATGCTCAGGGATCATCTCAGTTAGAGCTGAAAGGCAAAGGGGCACCCAAGGGGACACACCCATGACCACATTTATACTAGCTTCTTGGTCACACAGAGGAGTTGCCTATGAGCCAGCAGGGTAGGGCAAAGGTGTTTACCACAAACCAGCCCTGGAAGGAGATATGGGAAACCTCTGCAGAATTCAAGCCAGACCCTGAGCCAGCCTGGAGGCCCCTCGACCTCCTGTAATTGACCCTGTGCCCTGGTGACAGCTGACTCAGTGTGCCCACATGGAAGCAGCACGGGGGGCGGGGGGCAGCACATACAGGACCTTTTCCACAGGTTCACATCCCCTTCCATCAGCCTCAGGGGCATTCTGAGCAGTAGCTGGATAAAGCCCTAATGCTGCCTGCCCCCTAAAGATAAGCAGCGGGGCCTCCACAAGAACCTGCTGTTTGGGTGAGAAGGGCATGGCCTTGGGAGTCTGCGAGCAAGCTCCCACTCCAGTTGCTGTCCACCTGGCCTTGCAAGTCGGCTGCCCAGTCAGGCACAACTCTGTGGCTGGAAATAGGGGGACGAGGGCTCAGCAGACCCCGTGGAGGGAGGGTCTGGGTATAGCATGGGCTTTTGTTCACTCTCATGGAGAGATGTGGGAGATGTAGGGTCTCAAGAATTCTGCACCTGATCTCATTAAGAGGGAAGAGTAGGAAACCAGTCACTTAAGACCTCAAGATAAACACTCAAGGTCACAGCTGAAGGGTTCCAATGGCGCCTCTCCATAGCAAGAGCACGGGGTGCAGAGGAAAGGCTGCTGAGCTGCCCAGGTCAGTCCTCAATCTCCAGGGACCAAAGTCACCATGTGATGAACACCAACCTCTGCTCCTCTGAGTGTCTTTGGGAAAGGAGTCTTGAGCCTTCCTTGGCAAAATGCTGTAAGTGCTCTAACACCAGGCACTCACTCTCATTTGTGACCCCAAACCCATCACTTGGATCTATTCCTATTCTTTGTCTATCACTTCAGGGGATGAGAATGTCTCACTACTACGTCACTTGCAAGAGACATTCATGCGTACTTGAGAGTGGCATTATCTGTAGACCCTCTTCTTGAACGCTTCTCATCTCACCTCACCTGCTGCCCAACCTTTTCTTTTAGCATGCTCTCTTGCTTCTACCATGCTGAGAAATGCTGAGAATATATTTAGTCAGAATTGAGACCCCTACTCTAAGTCACGACACATCCTTACTCTCACAGAACAGTGTGACAGAGTCCACTGCTTACAAACCTTTGATGGTGGGGGGGACACTTTTGGTTGTGCTGAAGGTGTAGGTTTCCGAGAAGGGCCCTTCTCCAGCCTCGCTTGCCGCCTGAATTCTGAAGGAGTAGCATGTGAATTCTGTCAGTCTCTGGACCTTGTAGGTATGGCTGGGTCCTCTGTAGATTGAAATAAACCTAGACGAAGGTACAGAATCCATTAGCCATCTGAACTCAATGACAAGATATTAATTATGATTCAGACTAATGGTGCAGATTAGGCCAACTTGATAAATGCTTTTCATACAATCTGAATCACCAGTTGCTATGTTTTGATTAAGTTCAATGTCAAATATATGTTTACATAAAAGAAAAACACAAATTTAGGCACATATAAAGACTGGAATGAGGTTCCTTTGTTTATGGTCTAGATTCTACAAATATCAGTTGTTCATGTTTTTGTTAATAAAATAGAATTTTGAAGTATTTCATTATGATTGTATATATAGATAAAATCTGATAATGTTAACTTATCTTCTACTATATATTAGGTAATAAAGTTAATATTAACTGGACACACCCTCTTTACCCAAAATTTCCAGATAACTGAGGTTTAAGAAATTCTTTTAATTTTAACTTATTTTTCCAAGAGGCTCTTTCCCAGACTTCCAAGAAGACATTTAGGATTACAGATCTTTGAGAAAACATGTAAAAAGAAAAGAAATGACCGTGTTCAGAATAACCCATCAGGTTAATTAAACTAATGGAAAAACAGCACAAGTGGGCTGCACAGTTTAGACTGGTAGTTTCTGGCTTCTTCTCCCATTAGATAGAACTATTTTATACTTCTCTGCTAATTATTTGCATGAAATACAGTATAGAAGGCACAAAAGCAAAAAATAATGCCTTGCACTTTAGGTGGTTCCCCACAGGGTATTGAAAACCATATTTTCACAATGAAACTGTAGTACCTAGAACGACAATATACTGTTATCACTTTATTTATTTATTTATTTTTTTGCGGTACCGGGGATTGAATGCAGGGGTGTTCTACCTCCGCGCTACGCCCCCGGCCCTATTTTTTATACTTTATTTTGAGACCGGGTCTCACGAAGTTGTGGAGGGCCTCACTAAGCAGAGAGAGAGAGAGAGAGAGAGAGAGAGAGAGAGAGAGAGAGAGAGAG
>PVJS01008810.1:0-52105 GCA_004027185.1 Glis glis | reverse complement strand
GATACTTCTTAGTATAACAGAAGATCATATCTTTCCACCTGTCTCTCGCAACATAACTACTGATAATTCCCACAGTAAAATCATATGACTTCTCATGTTTGTTGATGGCAAAGTACAAGGGATGGTGGAGAAAAATAAAACAATGCTGTTTATACCAAAATTGCATGTTTTAGGTCTTTAAAACCATAATGGATAATATATATAACCTAAATGCATCAGCAAAGCAAGAGAAAGCTCTTAAAAAATTCTAACCTTTGTGTTGTTTGAACTAAACAGTGAAATGCTGACTTGTTAATGTAGATAATAAAATTAAATAGATTTATAAATTGTCGAACAGCCATGTGCCATAAATGCTAATGTATACAGTAATATGAACATGAAAAGTGATAGGTAGTGGGTGGGTACCTATCACAAGTACAAGTAATCTTGCACTTCCCTATTCCATAGTTTTATTTCTGACTTTGATGAATCAGTAAAATCATGCTTAGCAAATGTGTGGGTAGCACAAACCACAGAGAAAGAGATGTTATTTGGACTGGTTAAATGAGGATACATAAAAAGCTTGGCACAGTAGAAGGAGAATTCAGTATTGAGAACACGAAAGTAAGTGGGTATGTGTCATATCTGGCAAGTGGCTTCTGACCCTGCAAAATGATTAAGAGCTACACAGATAACAGAAAGTCTCCATTATGAGAAGGTTGGAGCGTAGCTTCCGGGTCGATTTGGAAGCCGTGGCAGGGCGCTGCTCAGTTCTGGCGCCACATTGCAATGAGAGCTGGGATGGAATTGAAGCATCCCTGTGTCCTGCATGGTGACCACAGGGACTTGAACAGCAGAGACTGCATAAAAGAAACAGAGGGAGGAAGGAGCCAGAGGGTTCAGTCTGAACAACAGTCATATATGGAACAAGACAGTCAATTTCAAATGTTTGGAGATGTTAGGTTGAAAATAAAGTGGATTTTTTTTCTATACAAAGAGTCAGGATGAATGGGTGGAATCCTAGAAAGGAGATAAGGGAATTCTATGTAAGGAAGTATTGTCTAATGATTGAAGCTGTCTGAAAATGGAACTTGCTGCCTCATGCTTTCTGTAACTGATGATGTAGAGACCAAAGGTCAGGGCAACTGGGACGTGAGGGCTCCTGAGCCCTGAAACTGTGTGGAGTGTGCAGTGGAATATGCATTTCTCTGAAGAGGCCAACAGCTTTAATTATTTCTAAAAGATATCTCCTAGACACACACACACACACACACACACACACACACACACACACACTTGCATTATTATATAGGTTTTATATATAGATATTATACATACAGATTATTGGTAAACAGATGATATCAAAGTAACTTCAGAGATATGGAATTTTAAGAAATAAAGGCATAACAAGGAAGGGATGGAGAAAAAGAAGTCATTATGCATTGAATATTAAATACTATAAAATTTTCTAAGTTATCTGTGTATATTACCATATTGGTAGGCGTCTCAAAATGCCTGAATGTCAGAAAAACAAATGCTTTGTTGAATTATATGTCAGAGCCTTTAGCTAAGTTAAGTTACTCTCTGACCCTAATTCTTCTTCTGTGACTATAGACTAAGGACATAATCCAAGATGTACAAAAAATTTAGGTAGCATTATTTATAATATTGAGAAATCAAAATCTGCTTGAAGTATCTATATTGAACTTAAAATATATTATGGAATATGTATAACATAATGTTTGCAATCTAAAAAAATATATATATAATAATATATACGTAATATATATTGGTGCATCCACCTGGCAGAGAAGTTTGTACACATTATGCTTTCTCAGGAGAGGGGAATAATAGATGATACAATATAAGCTAATAGAATCATAATATCAATAAATAAAGTAGAACATAAAATTGCATATATAGTTTGATTCTGATAGGAAAAAAGTATATATACAAACAGAAACACTGAAAATAAATTCACAAAACAAAGAAAGCAGTTATTTCTGGATGTATAATTAATAATTGATGCTTTCCATTTTCTTTATATTTTTCTTTCACAAATTTTTTGCTATGACAGTATTTATAGTTAAAAAAAGAAATGATGTAACTCTAAATATCACACAGTGTAAATGGTGAAACGTTGTTTCAAAACCATTATCTCTAAACTTAAAAATCCTGTGTTTTATTTTATTCCACCATGTTTTCATTCTGTAACATATATTTCTGTATGACTTTGAGTAGCATCTTGTTTTAACAAAATGTCGTGCAGAGCTTATGTGTGACAATATAGTCGCGGTTTGGGCATTATTCTTATTCATCTGCCATTATTTGGGGATTGTCTGTTGATAGGCAATGGCTGTTGAATATTGAAAGAGGCCATTTACATTGGAATTTAGAGACCACAACAACAATTTTAAGCCTGTGTTATTAGAAGTGACTTAGTATTAGAAATCACATGTATGTATGTATTTCCTCCCTATTTTAGGAGTAACTGCGTAAATGTCTTGGTCACAACAACCCAGCTGATCCCAGCACTTGCAAAGGTTCTACTCTATAGCTTAGGAGGTGCTTTCCCCATTGAGAACATTTACAGTGCAACTAAAATAGGTAAGGAAAGCATTTTAAATGCCATGTGCAGTGTGCTCATGTCTGTGTTTGGAGGATCTTCTTAATGTGTGACTCTGCATAGTTCCCTTTTCATCGGCTTTGCTATTAAAACATCAAGCAAAATAGGACAAAGTTAAAATAATAGGATACTCTGCAATTCACTGTACACATGCAGATTTTATGAGGATTGTTGGCTAGTGAAACTCTGGACTCAGTATCTGGGTAGTTCTGACTCTTTCCATATATTTCATAGAGTATTACAGCACATGTTATCTAAGTAATATACAGTCTCCCTCACCATGATAGTTAATAGTTTAATTACTGTGGAATATAGTATTACATCCTCGCATAAGCAGTAATCTAGATCTAAGATAAAAAATACTATTTGGGCATTACAAGAAAGTCTCAGATATATTCAAATGAATCCATAATAGAAAATTCCAGAAAGAAATAAAAAATTTTAGCTGAGTATGGTGGCACATGCCTGTAATCCCAGTACTTGGGAGTCTGAGACAAGAGGATTGCAGGTTCAAGGCAAAGTAGCCAGACTTTCAGGAACCTAGAAAGACCCTGTTTCAAAACATAAAAGTAAAAAAGGGCAGGGGGGAGTGTAGCTCAGAGGTAGAATGCCCTTGAGTTCAATCTCCAGTACCACAAAAAGAAAAGAAGAGAAGAGAAAAGAAAAATTTCATGAATCAGAAACCATAATTGAAATAATCATAATACAAAATTAGCCAAAGTCCACATTTCCAAAAAATGTGCAGTTGCCATCAAAGCCTACAACCTTGCTTATTTGGATAATATTTGTAGGTAGAGCCATCTTTGACTTCAAATGCATTTTGCAGATTCAGACTTTTAATAAACATTCAAGAACTAAACTTTGTCAAGTCCTGCCATCTTGAAAGAGTTAAAAGAAAACACTGCATGTATTCCACTGTCTGTCAAGGAAATGCCTGGGAAAATAAATGGGTTGTGTAATGTGCCCTGAAGGTCAACAGACTTTGGCTTTGGCACCTTGACAAGAGAAGTTCAAAATCCTAAAATCCCCCACCAAAAATAACCTGCGCTGGGCCTTGTGGAGGGCTGCTATTGGCTCTGGCACAAGGAGCCCCCATTGCAGCTGTTTCTAGAGGACAGTTACAGGGAGCCAAGCTTTCAAAAAGTAAATCCCACGTTGTCACAAGCGCTACCATTCAGGGACTGAGTACCAATCCCACACATTTTTATATAAGTGTATGTGCGTATGCTGGCAGGATTAATCTGCAAAATATGATTTTGCTTTTTGACAACTGAAAAATTTTTTATAGTAGAATAAACATTTCTTGAGCTAAGGACAATATTCTTTTATTTGGCTAAATTGTTGCTTATATTTAATCTGAAAAAATCATTTTTATTTTGTAGCTATTAGTTTTGGTAGTTCTGAATCAGATTAAGAAAAAAAGCTACATGGGAATTCAGGGAATGAAATTGAGAAATGCCAGTACTGTAAAAACAAAGACTATGTAGGAATTACATGATTCTCCCAGTCTTCTCCCAGTGTACTCAGAGGATGTTATCAGTGCTGTAACCCGATTGAACAGCACCGTTAGTACAATTAACCTGAGCATAGTAGCTCCCTCCCACTTGGAGAAGTGAGTTTTTATCAAGGTAAATCCACACCTTAGTATTTCCTTTTTCCTTCGAGGTGGAACTTCAGTTCTCCACAATAATATATTCACTGACTTTGTGTATGCTACTTAAAATAAATGAGATAAAATTGATTTATAGGATTAAACATGTTAAAACTTGTAATGTCCTATAAAGTTGTTCCAATACTCTTTTGGTGGAATAAAACATACTAACAATTTCTCTAGGTCATATGCTTAACCTTACTGACTTCCTCCAAGTATAAAACACATTCATGTGATAACCTGTCCTAATTAAAGAATTATGTCATCCACACCTGTGTGTTGATTTCATAAACCCAGAGGTCATAAGCCAGTTCAAGAGATGTTCAAGAGATGTTAACACTTTATGAATCTTTAGGTTAATGAATGCAATGGCTGGAAAAATAAGCAGTGCATTGTTTTTCAGGCAAGGAAAGCTGTTTTGAGCGTATAGTGTCCAGATTTGGCACTAACATAACTTATGTTGTGATTGGAGATGGCCGAGATGAGGAGCATGCCGCTAACCAGGTAACTTCACTCTGAACTTTATCTCATTTATCTTCCAGGAAAAGAAAGTTGCTTTGAACGAATAATGCAAAGGTTTGGCAGAAAAGTAGTATATGTTGTAATTGGGGATGGTGTAGAAGAAGAACAGGCAGCAAAAAAGGTAACCTGTCTCAAACACTGTTGGTGTGGTACTTCTAATGCAAGCCTTTTTGTTTGCATTCCTGTAGTTTGGCCCAATGGCAGCTTGACAAATGATTTGAATTCATTGATGCAAACCAATAAGAGCATGAGAGGGTCAATACTCACTTTCAATTAAACCATTTGGAGTCTAGCATTTTTTACCTGAAATTTGATAGGAAATGCAAGAAATTTAGTTATATTTATTTGTATGTATATAAAGTAAGTATATAATAAATGTATATTTATGTATGTGTATATATGCAATATATATACACATTAAATATATATATAGACACATGCGCACAAACCATGCACCAGAAATAGATGTCCCTGTGGTAAGAGAGATGAGGGAAAAGTACATTGTTAAGTTCATGAAATTTAACAAGTAAAGTTTAGTGAAAAATGATATGATTGGCTCATGAATCGCATATGGCACATGGCCCTTGTGAGTGCCTAGAAGTTGTGCTCCATAATGGAAAATGCTGGAGTTAGGTTTCATAACTAAAGAGAAACTGTCCTACGAGCTTTTAAGAAGCACCACTGGAATGGGATGTGTCACTCAGATCATTTTGTGCCTTCGTCTTAGAGACTTAGAGATAATGTGCCTCACACCTTCCAGAAGATTCTCATCTGTTTTGGTGAACCATTGGTACATGATTGAAGCCAAGCAGCTGGCTTCGATTGTATTCAGAAGATCTCCTAGGCCCTAGGTATTTAAATAAGCCTTTTACCTGGCCCATATTTCTGAAGAAGAAAGCAAGGCATTAAAAACTATTAAGTTGTCAGGTGTGGTGGCACAAGACTGTAATCCCAGTACTTGAGAGGCTGAGACAGAAGAATCGCAGGTTCAAAACCAGCCTCAGCAACTTAGCGAGACTCTCAGCAACCTAGTAAGACCCTGTTTAAAAAAAAAGAAAAAATTTAAAAGGGCTGGAAATATAGCTCAGAGGTAGAATGCCTCTGGGTTCAATCCCCAGTACCATTAAAAAAGTAAAAATTAAAAAAAAAATTTAAGTGGTTGGTTCGACATCAAAAGAGGAATGCAAACAGGATAACAGGATTCACACACACACACACACACACACACACACACACACACACACCAGACCATCCATCAATACAATACTGAGCTCTATACAGCTTCCTTCATTGAATGATAGCAGAGCATCATCTAGCCAACGTAAAAGTGATAGAATTTATAAAACAAAGCAAAAGGACCAGTTGGTATTTTCAAACAATGAAAATGCATAGAAAATCTTGTATTGTTTTACATAGAAAAGTATTACCCTTATTGTCCTGAGGCAATTTAAATCATCACTAATAAAGCCTTCACTAGATACGTGCATGTACTAGAGTGTTGACCTAATTTCTATTTTTAAAAAAAAAGTCAGCATAAGACGTTTCATAGAAGAGTTTATGTCTATAATATAAAGGAAATGATGTATGTGTCTAAGTTAAAGCAGAATGGAGAGAGAGAGCACTTCTACCTTTTTAAAAACAAAATATATACTTTTATTGGTGCATTGCAATCACACATCATAATGAAGTTCAGAGTGTTAGGGACACACATGCTCACAGCACTCAATGAGTTTCCCCCTGGATCCCATTCCCCTTCCTCCCCTTCCTGAGACATGATACTGAGGTTGGCATTGATAAATTTGTATATGTATATAGCGTCAATTGAAGTGTTTCTTTCATCAGTTATGAAAAGTTTGGGGGTAGTATTGGCAGCCATACTTGCAATTTCCCATTGCTTTTCCATCCCAGTAAGAGCTGGTACAGACTCTACCTCCCATGGATCACCTCTGTGTTAACTTGCCTTGTCCGTGACCCAACACAGTACACTGGCCCAGGGACAGTCTGTATGCACCTTCCTTGCTGGCTGCTACCTATCGTGCTCCCAGTCACACACAAATGAAGTATCTTCTGGAGTTTGTCAGTGTCCTGAATCCGTGTTGTTTTGATTTTTCATATCAGCACCATCATTAAACACAACAAATGCAGTCAGCAATGCAGTCGTTCTGGCAAACATGTTTTTTAGGCAATGTGAAATTCATGTCTATCCAGATCAGGAATAATAACATTCACTTTCCTAAACCAATAACAATATATGCCTTTGGAAATTAAAATTTATCAAGTCTACTCTAATTATCTCTGGTGTGAAAGCTAGACTTGGTAGATTACTTTTATACCTTCTGATTTATACCTAAAACTTCAGGAGAAAAAGGTGTGACTCCAAATGGATAAGAATCTCAAATAGAATGCTATTTTCACATGGTGGTTGATGTAGGTACAGTTTTGGTGATGGTGAAAACTGATATTCTGTCTTAAAACACAGGTGGTTGGTTTCTCCAGTATACAAAATGCATGTTTTGTCTTTGGATGTAGCAGTAATCGCATGTGTAGAACTTTTAAGTACTGTTTTGTCACTACAAATAGATCTGAGCTGAATGAAACAAAAATGTTAGGTCTAGGTGAATTTCTGTGCTATAATTTGACCTGAAACATACTTTGAGAAATTTAAGGGAAATCTCAAAGTTTAGGAATAGAAATGTATACCTACACTCTCCTATGCAAATATAAAATGCGAGATGTAAATTCAATTTTAAAGTTTTCTAGCCATGATAGAATTAAAAAGAGGTAGAATTAATTTTAATAGTACATTTTAATTAACACAATATATCCAAAATAGTATCTCTCAACATGTAATCAATACAAAATTATTATTGTGATGTTCATTTTCCCTTTCTTTGTTGTTCTGAGTTTTTACAATTCAGTATTTATTTTAAACTGAATTAACCATATTTCAAGTGCTCAATAGTCACATGTGGCTAGTGAGTACAATAAACATATATGTATATATATATATATATATAAAATGATTATTATTATTATGGACAATTTTTATAAAATGTTTTATTGTTTTTATATACATATATATGTATGTATTTCCACTATTTACATGAATATATTCCATACATAGGTATTCTAGAAGATATCATCAGTCCAAACTTACAAATAATGCTTTTGTTTGGTCTGTGGATCTAGTGAAGTTTTTTCTTTTTCTTTTTTTTTTTTTCATTTTCGGGCCCAGTGGGGACTTTTTAGACATTTTTTCCTAATCACTCCTTCTGTGAAATATTAATTCCACATATATACTGGAGACTGGTATTCTTTGGAAGGCTTTAAACCATTGTAATGTCTACATTTTCTATCCCACAAGAACCCATTTTTATCCTTTTGGGGATGATATCTTCCCCATTGAAAATGTGTGGTAGGGTACTTTCCAGCCCATGCCAGTAAAATAAATCAGGTCAAACTCTACTGTCTTAAGTTATTATTTACCCCAGACAATTAAAACGATTATCAAACCCCATTATTTCCACTTTAAATAGTTTAGCTCCAAATCATAACATACACCAAAAGGCATTCACTCTTCCTCTCAAGTAGACAAAAGGCCTTGGGCTTAGGAAGTATGTAGTTTTATTTATTTTATTTTAATTGAGGGGTGGACCTTTAGGAGTGATGTACTGATTAGAACCTGCTTCCCATCAGCCAGCTAGGATATCCATGCCCGCTTGCTTTCCCAGCTGCTGATGTTGGTACTGCTACTTTGCAGAGTAAAGATTAACCTGCCTAAGACATTTCAATGTTGGCTTTTATTATCATTAAAATCCAGTTCAGATCTATTTCTCTGTTACTTTGACAATGCCACATTGGTGCTGCCAAACCTTCAAATGTGATCATCCTTCATTAAACTCCCTGCCTTGAGCTCGGGCGGACTGCACGTCCGTGTGTGTGCTGCTGCTTCATTGAGATGATGGCTGTGATGTCTCTCCATTCTTCATCCCTGCCCTTCTCTCTCCCATCCCTCCTCTTGACCACACAGCACAACATGCCCTTCTGGAGGATATCGAGTCACTCGGACCTCTTGGCTCTACATCAAGCACTGGAATTAGAGTATTTGTAACTGTGATCTCCAGCAGGAGATCCATTTTTTTATATATATATATTTCAAGTACACTGAATTTTTATGTGTGATTCAATGCCTCTGGCTCTACACATATAAATTGTCTTAAAGGATGAAATCGTATTTGGAATGAAAATTCCAGAATGAAGACTGCAGATTGCTGAATGGAATGAAACTTTAGCGCTACAGAAAGGAAACTCTATGGTCTTATATTTACAAAACTTTAATGGTTAAAAAAAATCTGTGGAGATTGCTAATGCACACGGAATGAGTCCTAACTGGAATGAACAGCTTTAGCAAAGAACTCTAGCCCTCCCAAGCAGCACACCTGTGTTCCTTCTGACAAGGTGGTCACCAACATTCCTCACAATGGGAGACCTTCTCAGCCCTGAGGTTTGAATCTGACTTTAGCCTACCTAGCCCAGAAAATCTGAATTGGAAATGCACTCAGACTGTATAAGGACAGTCCTATCTAGACCTGTAATTTGTGTAAATTATTGATGAAAATAATTGACTGTGACTTTATTAGCAGCTGACTTTGAAAGTGGATGCAATTTTTCTTTCATTTGTCGGGGATGGGAGGGAGAGGGAAATGGGAATATAATATTGTCTCTCTTTTTTTTAAGTTTGGCAAACAGAATGTTCATACTGATGTGTTGTGCCTTAAAGACAAGACAGCGTTTGTGTGTTACAATGTAACTTTGGTTTAAAAAAAAATCTCTGTAGATAAATGAAAAACAAAAAAAACCTTTGTGATAATTCTGAACATGACCAAATTTAAAATTCAAGCTATCAAAGTTTAATACCACATCAATGAAAAACTGAGTATTTGTGGCAATAAGAAACCAACAACAGTAATAAAGGAATGCTTGTGTTTCATTTGGGTTCTTAATAATTCCAATAATCATCTGAGGCAACTATTTGTGCATCCAACCATACGCAGAGGATGGGAGAGATGGTGGGACCTTTATTTAGACAGAAAAAAAAATGTATATTGAAATCTCAAGTACCGTTTCTACAGTTTTACCGAAGAAAATGAAGAGCCACGTTCATGACAACGTACACAGTTTTGAGTTGAGAACTCTTGATATGTGTAAGTTGCTTACAGGAAGATGTTATTATGTAAATTATTAGTAATTGCCACCCCAACTTTTTTATTAGAATATGCCATGGACATAGCCTGTAAATCCACAGTAAATGAACATGGCTTAGAACATAGCCTAGTACTTGGCTAATTCTCAACGCCATTGCAAAAATGAAATGTCAGCAGTAGTGGAAGGCAGGTGTACCTGATGGTTCAAGGAAAGAAGGGAGCCTATGAAAATTTTCCCTAGAGTATCCTCATAAATTAAATGAGCAAGTAAGCCAAGATCTTAGCCACACTACCAAATCACAACAGGAAAATAGCACTGGTTTTCCACCAGAACACATAGGCGAGGGTCACTCCATTACAGACTTGCAGATGGAGGTTGGTTCCTTGCCTGTACTGTTACTGAAAAAGGGGCCGCCTTTATTGCGGGAGAACCTGTCATCGTCCTGTTTGCATGTTGTTGTTGTTTTTTTTTTCTTGGTGTGTAGCCCATGTTGGGAACACGATATAGGTTCTCCTGTCATTTTTTTGTGGCATGATTTCTCTTGTGGAAACTTATGACTTTGAGATCTAGAGTGTTCAAATGGCGCTGGCACCTGCAGTTCCATGTTGGAAATGGTGCAAGATGAATCCTGGAGTCCAGCTATTAGAGCCCCTAACCAGAAGCTACTTCATGAGCGTTCATCAGCTGCGGCTTCCATGGCTTGAACAAGGCCATTGCTGTGCTCACGATCACAACATTCACGATGGGATTAGTTTATTTCTTCAGCCTATAAACCTGTATTTCTTTAGTGAATGCTAAAGCTGTATTTACAATGGGCAGAAAGATCATGAGATCCCAAGTTTGTGTAAGATTGTGATTTTGTCACACAAACCTTATTCTTCAGATGTTGTGGCTTTTGGCTTCCTCTGCCCCACCTACTGTAGCAGGCAAATTATGGTTGAATTATTTTCAGTAATAGTAAACAAATAATAAAAATAAATCTTAAATTCTGTTGGCCTTTAGCTTGAAAAATAATATTTTTTAAAAAATGAAAGAGTTGCATTGATTCTCAGTACTTATTTTGTGCACTTAAACCTTAAATATTTATTACTGTGAATAAAATGAAATTATTTTACTATGTAGCCAGTTTCTTTAAATAATAGAGCCATGGCATTACATCAAAAAATTTAATTCTTTCTTAAATCAAACAAGCAAGCAAGGATTCTTATGTTGCTAAACCGGTAGGAACAGAAAGAAATACCCTTTGAAAGGGCAAACAGAAGGCTGCCCCTGCCATCTCCCAGTGCTATTTCTTACATGTCTCTTTCTCTGATTTTGTGTTCAAAAGAGGCTTCCAGTGTAAAAGCTAAATGCAGGGTTGATGGAGAACAGCTTGTCTGGTGCAGTGATAGACAGTCAGCCCAGCAAGCCACCCCCAGCTTGGTCATGTGACATAGCTCAAGCTCAAACTAGAACTCTTTCCACTTTAAGGGCAGAAAATCCTCTTCCTTTCTGGTCAGAAAAATGCAAAATAAATCGACAAACAAATCTAGCCCTTTGGCAGATCCCCACATCCTATTTACTTGTGGACTATTGTGCCTTATTATAAACCAGTTTGAAAAATGTAACTAAATGGGTTTTCGGCTGCTACCTATGTACAAACGTGGCACATAACCACCTGTGTTGCACCTTAAAAATAGCAAGACCATATAATTTCAGTAACAAAAGAGGTGGCCTGGCTACAATCTGATAGCATATAACTAAGACACTCTACCCCTGCAAAAATGTTTAGGTCAAATTCACAGGCAAAAATCATCTTTTAGAATCATACAGTTTTATGCACAAAAATAGGCTATAGCTGTCTCTAAAAAGATTTTTTTCCCCTTAGTCTCTGGTGAACTAGGATTCAAAATAGTGTCAGCAGCATGCTCCACTATGAAGTTGTTTTTGCAATCCACGTTGGTTTATGACAAGGCTTCCTTCTCAGTGAATATGGCATTTAGCATTTCTTTTAAAAACAAACGTAAGCATCATGACCCACAGTTGCATTTTGACTCCCAACTATGGTAGCATTATGGAAATCTCACAAAGTCAAGGTTTTCTGTTATGTATTAGTAAAGTATAGATTATTGGGGCCTACATAATTTAAAGAAATGTAAATTAATATGAAAAGCTTGTAAAAATATGTACATCTTTACTATTTCTCAATAAATACCTTTGCAAAATGTTTTCATTTTCTTCATCCTCCAATTTTGTAGAGTTTTTTTTTATGTGTATGTGTGTTTAGTTTGACCCTACATCATGTGAAATTTGTACTTAGGTCTCTTGATGTAATCTTTCCTTTCTGTGCCCAAGCTGCACAATTTGCAGTTAAGGTAAACTGAGATGTGCCACAGTGAAATGTCACTAATCAACACTTTAAATTGGCTGGTTTACTAAGAAGGTGTGGGTTGCATAATTTTTACATATAGGTAGCTTTATTAAATAGAATGCATAATATAGACACAATTCATTAACAATAGAGTAATCCCTATTAAAATATTCAAAGCAAGTTCCCATTAGATGAACATAGTTGTGACAGTAAGCTATGGGTCATAAGTTACAAGTATCTTCCAAGAGAATAAAGGAGTATTTTTCCAAAATTGATTTAGCAGCTCCTCTACTATCTTCTATACAGAATTGATTTCTTTGCAAATCTGTTGTTCTCATTGCAAATCAAAGACAAATCTGAGACCAACTCCTGCTCATTCAAAACTTTTTAAAATCTGAGCCTCCAAATAACAAGATTGAATGGAATTATGTGGGAACACTCTGGCAAGCCTTAGGCCATACAAAACCAACTATCACCTGCAGGAATATAACAAATATGTTTTAAATAAGTTGACTATGAAACTTCCTTTCTATTCTCTTCTATCTAATTACCACTGAAAGCCAAATTTGTGAGAAAGTAAACTACATGTATCATCACCCAGCTCTTCTCTGGACTCTGAACAAGTGTACCCCCCTTGCATATTAGATATACCTCCTCAGATGAAAGGGCCTCTCAAATAGCAAATCCAATTTGGAGCTTATGCTTCTGTTCTGGCCACATTTCACCTCTCCCAAAAGCCATGTTAAAATCAGGTCTCTTTGCAAACTCTGTGCTTCGTGATTCTGAATCCCTGAACAAAAAAGAAAGAGAAATGAATAATCTCCCTTAGTTAGCAAAAGATAACTGTTACTTAATACTTGTGGTTTAATGGTTTTTTATATTTTTTAAAAGCAATTATTAGATGTGGTGCTATAAAAGTAAATATGTTCTTATAGACAGGTCACTACTCAAGGCAGTCTAAATTTGACCAGGCCAAAGTCAATTCTTGGGATGTCAGCAGAGATGCTCACTAAGAGCATCAAGGGGAACGAGTTCACGGTGCCCAAGTCCTGACTTTAAATGAGAGGAATTATTACTTGAGTTTTTCCTTCACCCAGAGAATCTCTAAGGACCATGTTAACACAGAATTTAGAAAATACTTAAACATAACTTGCTGAGGAATCTCTGACAAAGCAGATAACTAAACTATACAAGTCAGATGATAATCTCCCCTTCTAAGGAAATATTTTTTGACTGGGCTGGTGAAAAACTTTTCTCTATGGCTGAAGGGCACTGTATTGTCTTCTGTCTTCATGATATCTTCCATTCTTGTGTCGTGGCAATTGCTATGATAGTATCAATTCTCCAGTGAGCCTTCAGTGAAAATACATAGTACTGAGTGTGTATTGAGGAAGGTGGAAAAACTACCAAGTAGATTGGTCTCTGCAGAACCACAGTAGAGTAGAGCCGACCCTGAATTTAACATGCTCCTGATCCTCCAGGCTTCTCCAACATTCAGCGGGAAGGATATGAAGGGTGGTGAACCCAAGGTCCGTGGCGAATGGCCTGCAGAGGCACGTAGCCAGCTTTTTTTTCCTTTTTTTTTTTTTTTTGCGGTACTGGGGATTGAACCCAGGGGCATTCTACCTCCGAGCTACACCCCCAGCCCTATTTTTTATTCTTTATTTTGAAACAGGGTGGGGGCCTCACTAAGTAGCTGAAGCTAGCGGCAAACCCGGATCCTCTGGTCTCAGCCTCCCAAGTACTGGAATTACAAGCATGCGCCACCACACCATGCTTTAGTAGCCAGCTTTTAAAGGGAAGATTCCTAGAGAAAATGTTTCCCAAGGACAAAAGGAAGAAGGCCAAGGAAAAGGAGATGGGGTTGGAAGCATCTAGACAAAATAAGAAATACATGAGAGGGAGGGAGGGAGGGAGGGAGGGAGGGAGAGAGAGAGAGAGAGAGAGAAAGAGAGAAACACTGGGTAAGAGAATAGAGAAAAAGGTGTGGTCTGGAAACTGCAAGTAATTCTTGTGTATGGAGCATTAGAGTGAAAAGAAGAAGGAATCATAAGAAATGAGACTGAAAGATAAACAAGGGCCAGATCACAGATAATGAGAATTTTCAATACAACCTTGATACGTTTTGATTGGATCCTGGGATCAATACGTATCCAATGAGAGGCTTGTAAGTACAGGATGGATGTGTCCAGATTTGCACTATGTGACAGTTCCTCTGGCCTCACCATGGAGCATAAGGGATCAAAGAGGCTGGCACAGGATCCCAAAGAGTTATCTATGGATTTCAGAATGAAGTGATGGTCATGACTATGGAAAGAAGTATACGGATCCAAAGAAATTAAGGTTTTAACAATAATTAGGATTAAGCAACCATTACTGCTTTTTCTCACATCCTTAGGCAAGGCCAGCCTGACCGCTAGGTTTCTGGCTTGGGTAGGCAGGCAGATTGTAGTACAGTTCCCAAGTGATCAGAAACACAAAAGAAAAAAAAGATTCTGGTTGCTGTTTTTTTGTTTGGTTGGTTGGTTAGATTTTTTTTGTTGTTGTTTTTTGGTGGTTGCCAATGCTTGTGATTGGAGGAGGATATTGAATCTGGTATTTCAAATGTGAATTTGGAGGCAGTTAGTGAGCCACAAAGGAGAGTTGTGCCCTGGGAAGATGGATTTGCAGCGACCTCCTGGTGGTTTGTAAAATACCTTGCCAGGTCACAGCTAACTTACTCTGAGAAGCAGTAAGAGATTTATCAATTTCCAGATCACATCAGTTAGTCATTTAAAAATCATTGACCATTTGTGTAAACTTGAGACACATGGTTGAAAATCTAGGAATGATGCCAGTAATGTAGAATATGTACACGGGAAAAAACACCATGGAAAATTATTTGGGGTCACCAGCTGATTTAACAAGGTACTCACATACCCTCTGCCTTGCTCCAATCCCCAGTAAAGATAAAGTAGTAATTTATCTAGATTTACAACCCTGAAGAAATTCAAATACCTCTGAACTTTTCTGTAGTGACTTACACAATCAAGGCATCACCAGCTAACATCTGCTTGGAAACAAATACGACACTCTAATTAATTTGCCAAAGAAAGAAAACATATTAGAGAAAAAGATCCACAACAGAATGACAGATGATTTAGTCACTTATTCTTTGACAGATTAATGGATTCAAAAATTATGTTGATCATTAAAATATGTTACGATGGAATAAATTATTTTATGAGAGTAGGCAGTAAACTCTAATACGTGAACAGAAAGTAAAATTAGTGCCAAACACACACCTGTAAAGCCAGCCTATTTGGTTCATGAGATCCCTTTCTCATCAGTTATGGGAAGAGCAGGGGTGGGATGAGAAAGACATTGGAGAGGGCGCCAAGAAACGGCCGTATGATATCATCTTTCAACTTTCATCTAGGTTTTACAAATGACAAGTGCAATTTCCAAATTTTGAGTACCTACTGATTTCCAAATAAAAACTACTACCACAAACAGACCACTTTGGGCTATATACATTGTCGTCGTGCTCAAATCAAGAATTGATTTTAAAGAAGAAGGAAGGGAATATTTCCCTTGCTTCAGTCTAGGCAGACCAGAGATGTTGATCTCTGCACCTTCTTCTTACATCCTTGAAGCCTTTGTTGTTATTTCACTCATTTGACCTCAGCAATTGCAGTGGGCAGAGAGAGCTGGTCCCTGCAACAAGGTGAGGGATGGGAGCATGTAGGAGGTGGTCAGGCTTTGACTCACTCACTAGCTTTGGAATCCGTGAGCATGTTGGAGGGAGGAAGGGAACAGCAACTCATACTTAAAGAGACTAATAATAATGATCCAGGAGCCTACCATACATGTTTCATCATCTCATTATCCCATTCCTGAGAGTTGGCATTATTATATATCATTCTCTTTGTACAGTTTAAGTGGCCTCCCAAGGTCATCTGATTTGTGGGTGACCCAGAGAGAGATGGAACATATGTCTGCCAAGTGGATGCTATCTTGACTGTAAAGTTAGGCTTCTTGCACTGTATGCGCCTATCCAACTACTGCAGTTCAGTGGCTTAGAACTTGTGCAGTTATGATCTGAGGAAAAGTAGAATCAAGAGCAGGTGAGATGGCAGGCAATGGAGCAGACTGTAATTCTTCTCTCCCCAAAGGCACGAATGCCACCCAAGTAACACACCTGTGCTGCCTATGAAAAGTGGCCCTTAGGCAGTAGAAAGCTTACTTTTGCAGACAAGTGGTAAACCCTTAGCTGATGATTTGGCTTGGCAATCACTGCAATTATACTCAGCCCTATAGGAAGGCCCAGGAAATAACTATCCAATTAAAGCCGCCAAATTGATTTGCATTTTCTAGAGTCCCTCTTTTCGAATCACCTCTCCTGGGTAAAATACATGCATCAGCCTCTCTTCACACAACCGGCTCATAGGTACCCTGACCTAAAGCGTGATCCTAAGCATGATCCTAAAGGATGGTTCTGGGTGGATTCTGCCTAGAATGAGGAGTTAGGAAGGTTCTGGCACTACCTCGTATGGGGAACACAAGTTACAGTGGAGCCCTGAGGAATCAGCATGTTTTCAGGAGTGTCTGCCTGGGAGATGTTCAGAAGGAAGTCCCTGGACTGGGATGTAGTCCAGTGGCAAGGCATTTGCCTTGCAAGTATAATACTCTGGGTTTGATCCCTAGTACCAAAAAGAAAAATTAAAAAAAAAAAGAAGGAAGTCCCTGGATGGAGAGTGGAGAAAATGATTTTAGAAAAAACTTGACCAACTTCGCATCTTTTCTAAAGTTCTATGATGGACATGATTTTTTTTTAATTGTCTGGTCACAGGCAGACAATTCATGTGCTGCTTTCAAGCAGGCTGTTGGCATAGCAACAAAGATAAGATAAATGGAGATACTGGGACCTAGAGTGTTACAGACACCAGGATTTAAAGGGGGATTGAATAACACCGTGTATCCCCTTTCCCAGTTGCTGCAGACTAGACTGGCCTGTCTTTGTAAAGATAAGGAAGCAAGACCTAAACAAAAGACCTGTGTTCGGAGGGCAGGGGGGCGGGTCTCCTTTCCGTCACTCTACCTCACTTCTCCCCAGTGTGGCACTTTTCCTTTTGCTTTCAAATAAATCCTCCTTTAGCAGCACATCTAGGTTTTCTGGTTCTTTATTTCTATACTGAGCTAAGAAAAGGACCCATGGTAAATCCCCCACTGTAACAGTAAGATATAGATAAGTGCTACTGTCTTGACCTTTTTTTTTTTTTTTGCGGTACCGGGGATTGAACGCAGGGGCGTTCTACCTCCACGCTACGCCCCTGGCCCTATTTTTTTATGCTTTATTTTGAAACCGGGTCTCATGAAGTTGTGGAGGGCCTGACTAGGTAGAGAGAAAGAGAGAGAGAGAGAGAGAGAGAGAGAGAGAGGAGAGAGATCACGCGTGCATGCACTGAGGTTGGCCGCGAACCCGGATCCTCCGGTCTCCACCTCCCAAAGTACTGGGATTACAAGCATGCGCCACCACGCCCGGCTGTCTTGACCATTTTTAAGTGTACTTTCAGTGGCATTAATTCATTCTCTTTTGCTACCATCACCTCCATCCATTCACAGTATTCTTTTCCATCTTGAAAAACTGAAACACTGTACCCACTGAACACGAATTCCCCATTCTCTCTTCTACCTACTCCCTGGTACCCACCAGTTGATTTTCTGTCTCTGAATTTGACTATCTCTATAAACAAAATCATATAGTATTTGTTCTTTTATAATGATTTCATTTAACATAATGACCTTAAAGTTTATCCTTGTTATAGCCTGTGCCAGAATTTCTTCTTTTTAAGGCTAAATAATATTTCATTGTATGTATATGCTGCATTTTGTTTATTCATTTTTCTGTAGATGGGCAATTGGGTGGCTTTTACTTTCTAGCTATTGCAATTCTGGCATTATGAACACGGTTGTACAAATATCTCCTTGAATTCCTGCTCTAAACCCTTTGAGGTGTATAGCCAAAAGTGGAATTGCTGGATCATATGGCAATTCTATTTTTAACTCTTTGAAGAACTTCCCTACTGTTTTCCATGGCAGCTATACTATTTTACCTTTCCACCGGGGGGGGGGGGTCACAGCTATTTCAATTTTCTTTCTCCACATCTTCACCAATAGTTGTTACATTCTATTTCTTTTTTTTTATTTTTGAGTAACTATCCTAATAGATGTAAGATGGTATCTTATCTTGAGTCTGAATTTCCCTAATTATTACTATTTATTGACAATTTGCAGATTTTTAAGACATGTTTAAATCCATTGTCTATTTTAAAACTTTTTGGTGTTGTTGAGTTTATAGTCTAGAACCTCATCAAATATATGATTTATAAATATTTTCTCCTAATTCCTGAGTCTTCATTTCCATAGCAAACATAACTTTTTTATATACTAAGTGTCCCCCTTTTTAGGACACTACCTTACCTCTGGGCCCATGTTTCAACCTTAGTCAATTAGCATATTGCATCCTATTTTCCATGAGAATTTACTTGTCTAAGGAGAAGGGTGCAGGACCTAGGGTGGGCCCATGAAGACGCACCCTAAGACTTTTTTCCAAAGCCACTGTGAAAGATGTCCTTCTGGAATCAGGAGCTCCTGTGGCTCTGTCCATGTGGAATGTCAGGACCATCTTTCCTACCACATCGTAGTCCCAGATGTGGAGCCAAAACAGGGAGAAACGGGGCTGAGAGGCGCAACCCTGGTGATGCTGAAACAGTTACTGTCAGCATGTCAGGAGACAGAACTTCAACTCAACAAACCATGGCTGGAGTTTTTCAATTCAGAAATCCAGATTTTTTTTTCAGTACTGGGGATTGAACCCAGGGGCATTTTACCTCCAAGCTACACCCCCAGCCCTATTTTTTATTCTTTATTTTGAAACAGGGTCTCGCTAAGTTGCGGAGGGCCTCACTAAGTAGCTGAGGCTGGCCGTGAACCCGGATCCTCTGGTCTCAGCCTCCCAAGTACTGGGATTACAAGCGTGCGCCACCACACCTGGCTAGATTTTCTTTTCTCTTTTCCTTAAACGTGTTTGACTTTGGTTTCTATCATTTGCACTCAAGAGAATGGACACTAATATTTATTTGAATGTTGATTCCTAGAGCCAAAGCATGTCCTATAATCAATGCTTGGGAGAATAAAGAGGGCTAGAATTGATCACCCAAAGTCCATCAAGCTAAGTCTACCCCTCCCCCCAGCTAAGATCTTCTCCAGGTCCTCTGCTGTTTCCAGCAACACAGGGTCCAAGACATCTGGGGTTAGGAAGGATATGAAAGGGAAGGATAGTCTACTTATAAGGAAGGAAGCTTAAAAATATCAATAATTAGCAATAGTTTAAAATTACTACTTTAAAATATCTCCCTCTTCCTGCAGGGGGCAGGAGAAAGTAGGAGAAGGGTGGGAAGACATGATAAAATCATGATATATGCACATATTGAAATGCTGCAGTGAAACCATTAATTTATACAATTAATATGTGTTAATAATTATAAAAATAAAAATAAATAAATACTATGGCAAATATTCAATGGACATGATGTACATACACAAATTATCAGTGCCAGTTACGGTGTCCTGCAAAAGAAGGTGCAGGAGGAAGGAGAGAGAGTGGGGTGGGAACTGGGGGAGGGCTCAGCAAGTGCGTGTGCATGTGTGCCTCTATCACCCTGAACTTCATCACTATGTGCGATTACAGTGCACCAATAAAAGAAATAAGTAAATAAAATATAAAAGAAAAAGAAATACTTCCCCCTCTAAATTACAGTGCTCTGGATGAGTGCTGACACCTTGTTTTTTGTTTTGTACTTAGTTAGCATTAGAGTACGTTTTATTTTGTCTAGATACACTTTTATGGCTGCATCGCAATTATCATAATGAGGTTCAGAGTGATGAAAGCATACTTGCGCACAGCACTGGTGTGTTTTCCTCCAGATACCGCCGCACTCCCTACCCCTACCCATACATGTTATTGAGATCGGTGCTGATAATTTCTTTTTTTTTTTTTTTTGCAGTGCCGGGGATTGAACCCAGGGGCGTTCTGCCTCCGCGCTACACCCCCGGCCCTATTTTTTATACTTTATTTTGAAACCGGGTCTCACAAAGTTGTGGAGGGCCTCACTAAGGAGAGAGAGAGAGAGAGAGACATGGAGAGAGAGAGCGAGAGAGGTGAGGCTGGCCGCGAACCCAGATCCTCCGGTCTCCGCCTCCCAAAGTACTGGGATTACAAGCGTGTGCCACCACGCCCGGCCTTGATAATTTCATATATATATACATATCATTATTTTTAACTGTTTTCTTCAGGTCTCCTCCACCTCACCTCCCTCCCATAATCTCCATCCATTATTTTACTGCAGTCTCTCCTCCTTTATCTGAAGTCCCTTTTGCTTCCTAATTTCTCTCCAGCTCCCACATATGAGAAAAAAACATACAACCCTTCACTTTCTGACACTGGCTAATCTCACTTAACGTAACTTGTGTCACCTGCAGTTTAGCCACCTCTTGAGTCTCTGTCCCCCTCCTCACCAGCCTCCCTGAGACCACATTTCCTAATCATTTGTGAAATGCAGCTTAGAACTAACTTGGCTAATTGGATGTCAGATCCTGTGACCTCTCCTTAATGTTTCTTTCAGTTTGATCTATCACCTTGAGTCAGTATAGTCCCACCTGTAGGCCTGCTGCAGTTAAAGAAGAAGGACACTGCTGGGTCACCTGCAGCCTCCAACAGTCCCTGTAACCTGAAGCAACATGGCAGTTAGGCGTGGTGCTACGATTTGGGTATAGTTTGTCCCTCTAAAAGTTCATGTGCTGGAAATCTGGTCCCCAGTGTAATGGTAGTCAGAGGTGATGGTAATGAGTGGGACCTGTATCAGGTGGAGACTAGTGGGAGGTGATTGGGGACAAATCTCTTAGCAAGGATTAGTGCCTTTCCCACTGGACTGGTTACCTCAAAAATGGGTTGTTATAAAAAAAATACTTGGACTTTCTCAGCTTACCCTGATGCTTCCTCTCTTGCTGCATGACCTCTCTCTCTCTCACACTTGATTCTGTCCTGAGGCTCCTCCTCATGAGACCCTCACCAGAAGCTGAGGCCAGCTCCGACCTGCAGAACTGTGAGCTGATTAGACCTCTTTTTGTTATAAGGTACACAGTCTCAGGTATTTTGTTTGAGCAACACAAAATGAAATGTGATGGAGTATGCAGATTTTCTTTCTTTTCCCATTTCTATGTGACTCCAATATTCCCACACTGGCACCCACATTGAGAACGCACTATTCTTCTATGTCAACTAGAAGCTTTTTTTAAACAACTGAATGATAACCCCTAAATATAGGAGTTTCTTTTGCCACAACTGACAAGCTCTTAGTGTTAGGAAATACATCATGCTAATGAAACAACAAATCATAGGTTTGACAGTAATGAGGCTGCTGCTGAGACATTTTTCTGTCTTTTTAAGGGCAGTAACTTAAGCTTGAAGGTACTGGTTTCTTTAACATTGATCTAGAAATACATTGCCTTTTTATCCTGAAATTCCCTTTCTTTACTAATGACAAAATTGAACATAATTAATGAGTGCATTCTTTACATTTTTTGAAAATAGTCCAGCCAGATTTCCTTCTGAACACTTAGCTTTAATCATGCTTAGTACCATAACTCTGACCATTAAGACTTCTATTCCAAGGCTGCTTCTCTGTTTCTTGAGAGGATAAGAAGTAAAATGTCTTTAGAATAACCAATTCCATCTTGCTTAATTAAAACAAACTAAAATGAAATAAAATAAATCAAAACAAAATGATCTGTAACCATGGGAGCAAGTGGAATTAAAGTACATTTTCCATTCAAAACAATGTCTAAATGAATGTCTAAATTCATTAGCCTTTCACTGCCTAATAACATGACATGTTTACAATGTTGAAGAAAATCAGGTGTTTTCGTGCTAAATGAAAATAAAATTTATGTACTGTTATTACCATATTCTTTGCCTGGTCTTTCTCACTCTATTCATCATTAAAATCTGCTGAATAAATACTGTGCAAACTGCATGTGGGAGTGTCATGCAGTAATAACTCAGATTCAACCATAAATAACCACCCACCAGTGCCTTGGGATTTAAGAGGCAGGGTTTGCTCCCAATTGCTGAGTGGTGAAAAAGCAGGTCATCAGTCTGTCTTCTCTGCCTCTTTGATACCCTCGAATCAAGGCTTGGACTCTAGAACACAGCTTAGGACAAGGTCTTTATACTTCATCATCTGGAGAGCTCATGCCATCACTGAGCTAACTGATGCCTTGTTAGAGATCCCAAGGTTTTTTACCCAATTATATAAAGAAACGGCATGGTAGTGCACGCTTGTAATCCCAGTACTTGGGAGGCTGAGACCGGAGGATCCGGTTTTGCCGCCAGCCTCAGCTACTTAGTGAGGCCCTCCGCAACTTAATGACACCTGGTTTCAAAATAAAGAATAAAAAAATAGGGCTGGGGGTGTAGCTCAGAGGTAGAATGCCCCTGGGTTCAATCCCAGTTCTGCCAAAAAAAAAAAAAGAAACCTCTTGAAGAAAGATGTTATTGTCTGACTGTGTGTTAGTTATCTATTCCTCTGCAACAAATTATCCCAAAATGTAGCAGCTTAAAACACCAAGCATTTAGAGCTGGGTATGGTGTCACATGCCTGTCATCCCAGTACTTGGGAAACTGAGACAGGAGGATCACAGATTTGAGGCCAACTCATGGTAACTTAGACACTATTTCAAAATAAAAAATTTAAAAAGGGGGGGAGCTCAGTGGTAGACTTCCCCTGGGTTCAATTCCTGGTACCACCCGAAACAAAACAAAACAAAAATCAAGCACTTAGTACCTTGCCTACTGTCCAAGGGTCAGGGATCTAGGATTAGATTAGCTGGGCGGTTCCAGCTCAGGGTCTCTCACAAGGTTATAGTCAAGTCATCTGCCAGGACCCTCGTCATCTTGAGGCTGGATGGGCTGGAGAATTCTCTCCCAAGCTCACTTACATGGTTGATGGCAAGGATCAGTTCTTCCCTGGCCCTTGGACTCTTGCCATGTGGACTTCATCCCAAGACTTGTACTAGCATGGGAGCCTGCTTCCCCACAGTGAGAGATCAAAGAGGGAGAGACAGCCCAAGCTAACAAGAGAGCACCCGCGATGGAAGCAATGATATTTTATACCTAATTGTGAAGCCATATGCTATTAATCACCACTCAAATATGGTACAACATGGGAGGAGCTACACCAGAGGCTAAAACCAAGGAATTGGAGGTCATGGGGCTATCTTGGAAGCTCCTACCTCATTCTTAGATGAAGCTGGCATTGATGATTAAGAATAGATTAAAAGTGAAATGAATAAGCATAGTAAATTAGAAAGGACAGAGTTCAGAGTAAGATGTACCTGGCTCCAAATCCAAGAGTACGTATTACTGCCCTGCAGTAATTAATTACCTCCCTCCCCCTTAAAATTCCCATCGTTAACCCTTAAACAACCCATCTCATAGGTTGTTGTGAGGTTTGAGATAATATTTAAAGACCTTCCCTTCCATGAAGGTTCCTGAAAAGGAAACTAGTGATGAAAATAAACAAATGAAAAAGTGAGGTTTCTGTCAATTAGAGAAAGGAACCCCAAAATAGTATGCCACACTATTTGGAGGACACAGCATCCTCAGGTGTGGACTGCCATCCTTGACTTGAGAGTGTTGGTAATGTTCCAGAAAAGGTAATGCTTCTATTATTGAAAACCAAGGTATTATTCCTTCTTCAGTGTGGAGGCCAGAGGTTCCTTGGAGTGCTGTTGAGTCACATCCCAATCATCTGTTAAGCACCAGTGCACCAGATTGCTGCTAGGAGCTAGGGTACAAAGATGAGTACGGCTCAGTTCCTGATGTCAGGTTGCCCCAGTCTTACCTGGCAACAGAAAATTAAAAAGTGAGGAGACAGGAAGTGTGTTAGCTTTCTTCATTGTAGCCAAAATGCCTGATAAGAACAACTTAGAAAAAGAAATATTTATTTTGGCTCATGGTTTCAGAGGTTCAGTCCATAGTCAGCTGGCTCCAAGGCAGAAACATCATGGTGGCAGGATGGGACAGAGGAAAGCTGCTCAACTCACGGCAACAATGGGGGAGCAGAAAGAGAGAGAGAGTAAGAGGAAGGGGCGAGAGGGAAGATAAACCCTTCCAGGGCACGCCTCCAGTAACTGACTTCCTCCAAGTAGCTCCCACCTCCAAAAAGTCCCTCCAGCTCTCAGTGGACCCACTGATGATGTCAGCACCCTCGTGATCCGATCAGTGTCTACAAGCCCCATCTCTGGACCTTGATGCATTGGGGACCATGCTTCCAACACACGAGCTTTTGGGGGACGTTCCAGACCCAAACCCTAACTGGCAGAGAGCCAACCCTCACCTTAGAGGGAAGTTTGAAGAAAGTGCATGTGCACAGAGAAAGGAGGGCCTGACTGAGACAAAGAGACAGGTCCTCCACAGGCTGGTGGCAGTCAAGACGGGAGTGACAGCAAGAGGGCAGCAGCAGGGGCAGCCTGGGCAGAGAAGGTGGTGGCATCCCAGAATTCCCCCTGGGGTGGGGTGCTAGATTAACCAATTCAGGACACTCAGCTAAATTTGAATTTCAGATAATTAATGAATAATTCTTTAGTATAAATATACCTCAAATATTGAATTATTATTTACCCGCACTTATATTATTTATACAGTTGGACGCTCTGTATTTTACCCCTATCCTGGGAAGAGCACTGTATTTGCCTGAAGCAGTAGAAGCTGGGGATGGGGAAGAAGACAGCAGAAAGAT
The DNA here is from genome assembly GCA_004027185.1 of Glis glis. Taxonomy (NCBI): domain Eukaryota; kingdom Metazoa; phylum Chordata; class Mammalia; order Rodentia; family Gliridae; genus Glis; species Glis glis. The sequence continues at coordinate 26,930 of PVJS01008810.1, read as the reverse complement.
TAGGAAGGATTTTTAAATGTCAACTTGAAAAGTCTGAACCTGAGCCAGTAATGGATAGGTGTGAGAGAGCTAGTGGTCTTCAGCTAAGGAATGTCATGGTTTTTCAGTAAGTCCTTCTGATAACTGTGGAAAATGAAGGGATGTGGTAGGGACTGGGGCAGGGAGAATGGTTAGGAGACAGTTCAGCAGGACAGGATATAAGGAAGAGGACTCGACCAAAGCAACTTTGCTAGAGCAAAGAGACAAGTAGAATCTTTTCTTGAGGACAAGAATTGGCAATGGAGCATCTAATCAGTAGGATGAGAACAAGACTTTCAAACACATTTTTAAATTAAAAAAAATTTAATTTTAAACAAAATTTAAAAATAAAATTTTTACATTCTAAACAAATTATTCAAAACCATGGCTATACACTAAAATTTCATAGCAAGTTTTTTTAAAGAAAAGTCTGAAGCATCATATCTAATGATAACAACATAATTTACTTAAGGTAGAACCTGGAGGACGGTGATTATTTTTAATTCTGTGAATATTTTAATGCATTGTCAGGATAAACAACTATTGATATAGCATCTTATCTTTTATTATCCCAAAGAATGTCCAATTTTCTTCAAACAGTACACTTGAGTAAGAGAGCGTCATCATCAAGTGGCTTCTTGCCATACCCACTTTTCTGAGCAATATAGGTCACTTGCATGCTACTTGCAAGTGACAACTGGCTCTTCCTGCCTAGGAACATAAAGAGCCTATTTATTTTAATCATTGTTTCTCTAAATATATGATCTTGTTTTAATTGAAAAGTAGAAGGGGAAGGATATCAAATGTTTACTTGGACTCTACCTAAAGATCCACATACGAGAACATCTCTCCATCCTCCCCTGTTTATCACCAAGCAGTGGGCCTTGGAATCTCAGGCATCTAATGCTAATAAATGCAGTTGGATTCTCTGCCTAGACACAGATCTCTGGAGAAAGCAGGTTAAAATGTCTGAGTTTGCATAGTTCATTAAATATCCTTCAGAAAAACTACCCAATTTCCACTAAGCTCACCTTGATTTCCTCTTGTGTCTACAAGTAAGTACCATGTCCATTGTCAATGACTTGGGTTGTTTAGGGCAATAGTATATGAGCCGCCCTTTAGTTTTTTCCAGGTCAAATGGATGTTCCATTTTAGAGCAAAAAGACCACAAGCCTGTGTCTTGTTTTCCTATCAGTAGCTAAGTGCTTTGACAGACGGGCATTATGGAAACATTTTTATTTGTATTTTGGGATTTATTTCATGGACAAAAGATGTATCCCAAGATTCTCTAATAGTAAGTTATTCACTTTTATAAAGTGAGATTCATTTTACAAACAACTTGTAAAAGCTGCATACACCAATATATTCTGACTTATTTCTTCCTTACTAAAGGGCACACTTCTATTTCTGCCCCTCTACCCAAGTATCTCTAAGATCAAGAGTTGTAATATTTGTTCCTGCTTAAGAAAGGAAGGGATGAGTGATTTGGACATAGGCAATTGTAACCAGTCAAGGAAAACCAAAACCAAAAGTTTTCTTCTTTACACATCAGACCATGAGTTAACAAGATATTTTGACATATAACCAAGCCCAAAATGGACTTTTAAATTAAATGATCTTTTCTTCTCTGACATTAAAATTCCTTTCTTTGGAGACGTGTGTGTGTCTGTGCGTGTGTATGTGTGTGTGTGTGTGTGTGTGTGTGCGTGTGTGTGTGTGTGTTGCATGTAAAGGAAGAAGCTGAGAGTGGTAGCTCAGTGACAATCTTCAAGAAAATGTTTTAGTTATTTAGCATTGGAAAGAAGTCGGCACCAGAACTCTACTCTCTGATTCAGATTCTAGTGAAAATATGAAGACTAAATATAAACAGTTTGATGAAGTTTATATAAACATGATGCTTAGAAAATGTTTCCCACTGCTAGGAAAAAAAAATTTTTTAAATGTGTTAAAAAGACCATTAAGTGATGAGAGCAGAAATCCTGGAGTAACAATCAAGGGACCTATTCCTGATCATCGTGAGACTATTAAAAAATCCTGTGCTCCATTTTTCAAGAGCTTTTATAAATAAAATAAGTGAGTTGGAGTTGATTCTTGCCAATATTTCTTCCTGATTGGGGAAGAAATATTTATAATTCGTTGGACCTTGGAAATGAGCATAATAAAAGGAATAATGTTACTTTTGTTTCTATTCAAGAAATACTTTGTCATATGACATTTAAAATTACTGATTCCTGTATTCAGCAAACATGTACTGAACATCTATTTTGTGTTAAGTTCTCCACCAGGCACCAGGACTGAACACAAACGAAGCAGGCCTGGTCCCCTAGGGACTTTGAGGCCTGGGAGGGCCACACGTAGGAGTAAAAACGACGACAGTGCCCTGTCATACGTGTTCTAGTAGAGCCTCTTGGCACAGCACCTGGAGTTGAATGCTATTTCCAATTCCATAATGTTTGAGGTAGAATCCCTTTTCAGCCTCGTTATAAACCGAAACAGCTTCCAAATCTTACATCACAATATAAACAGTGTAGTGGATTTCCAAAAATGCAGGCCTTCTGTTGATCCTGTGCAAGAAGGCAAGTGTGCTTAGACATATGTGTGTAGACATCCACTTAACAAGCATTCTGTCAGCCTGTCGGGACCAGCATCGCAGCTGAAGCACAGAGAGCCCCAGACATCAGCTGCAGGGAACCAAATGGTGCCTTGCCAAAAATTACCTTAGAATTCAAAGTATCTAAACAGTTTGACGGGCACAGCCAGTAATTTACAACGGAGACCCCACAGCCCATAGACACGGCCTCTACGTTCAGGAAAGAACCATTCTGAATTTCAATGGTCTCATTTCAGTACAGAGTTTGAAATACTCCCCATAGAGCAAGATAACAAAATACCATTAAAATAGGCACAATTAAGCTGGATGTGGTGGCACACGCTTGTCCCAGTACTTGGGAGGCTGAGACAGGAGGATCCGGGTTCAGGGCCAGCCTCAGCTACTTAGTGAGGCCCTCTGCAACTTAGACCCTGTTTCAAAATAAAGAATAAAAAATAGGGCTGGGGGTGTAGCTCAGAGGTAGAATGCCCCTGGGTTCAATCCCCAGTACCACACACACACAAAAAGACAAAATTAAAAAGACATGTTAGGTGTTAGCCAAATCATAATAGATTCGTTGGTAAGATCATATAAATTCAAAGCATTTGACAATTTCAGAAAATTTTGCTTAATTATTTTTATATTGTTATGAAAAGTTAAAAAATGGAAATGCTCTGAAAATCTTTTAAAACTGAATAGGTTTTTTTAATTGCTACATTAATTTCATAACTATTGACAACAAAGAAAAATGAAAGTTCCCAGGCTGTCAGGAAAAGTCTAGGAGTGCTATAACTTTGCTAACCAGGAATGATTTCTCCAGCCTCTGTCACCCACATGATCCAAAACAAGCTCTTTCCAAAGCCCTTTGTAGGATTCTTTTTTTGTTTGGTGGTTGGATGGTTGATAGTAGGAACTGAACCCAGGGGTATTCTACCTCCCAGCTATACCCCCAGAACTTTTATTTTTTAAAACTGGGTCTTGCTAAGTCACTGATCGCTAAGTTGTTGAGACTGACCTCAACCCTGCAATCCTCCTGTCTGAGCTTCCCAAGTGCTGGACAGGCATGTGCCACCACACCTGGCTGAGATCTTTCTTTGCTCAGTGAGACTGTGACGGACCAGCAGAGTTCACTTTTCTTTAAGCAAGCAATACATTTAGTCTTGTGCTCTGGGATTCAGTATGTTGATCTCTTGCTTCTACACCATATATACCTATTTGAAATTATAAGATAAATATTTAATTGTGTTTACTACTTTGTGCAGACATGTTTTTCTACAAAAAGATTTTTATGTTAAAATAGTTTGTTTAGGAAACATCTTTTGTTAAGTATAGATTCAGACCCCTGCATTTTTTTTTTTTGGTACTAGAGATTGAACCCAGAGTCATTCTACCTTCGAGCTATATCCCCAGCCCTTATTTATTTATTTATTTATTTATTTATTTATTTTTATTCATTTTTTATTTATTTATTTGAAATAGGGTCTCAGTTGCTGAGAGACCTCGTTAAATTTCTGAGGCTGGCTTCAAACCTAAAATCCTCCTGTCTCAGCTTCCCAACTAGTGGGATTTACAGGCATGTGTCACCATGCCTGGCCTGTCTGCTTTTTTTTAAAGTTTATCTTTACTTACAAATTCTGCTTTTAATGTTTCTAAAGCTTAGCTTTTCATCTGCAGCCCCAAACTGGCACCTTCTCTTACCTTGCTGTCTTCACTTCTGCCATAAACATCTACCCAGTTCTCCAAACTACAAACCTTGGGCCTAGCACTGGTCTTTCCTTCTTTCTACAGACTTATCAATACTGGACAGATTTCTGCCCTCCCCTCATTCCTTTGGCTCTATCCTTCATTAAATACTTCAACTCCTTTTAGTTATGATTCACAGTGTTAAAGTATTATCAGAAGTCATTCCCCACTCTTCAGATACATCCCCCATGAGCCTTCTGGGACGATAAACAATTCAAATCAAGCTATGCCCATGGATGAAGGTATCCCTACCAAGCTCATTACTGTGTACGGGTAGCGGGGTGGGTCCCAAAGGGACACACACCAAGACCTGCATGCATGTTTGTATGACTTTGAACCTCACTATGATGTATAATTATAATGCACCAATAAAAGCATTTTTAAAGAGTAGAACTGAGCCTGTCTGCCTATGTGTATGAGACTATGTGTATGAGACTACTTGCTCTTGATAGACCAAGTAGAGGCTCTTTAGCCTGGCACTGTGAGAGCAACATTGTTGAATTCACCCTCCTCTTAGCCATTTTGTCCATTATTCCTCCTTTCTTCTCGTCCTGTGTAAACCTCATCGGCCCTTCCCTTGCACCTTGGTTACTCATGCTAATTCCTCTGCCTGATCTGCTTTATGTCTTCTGAACATGATTAGAACCCTATCTCGGGATGGCAAAGTCCCCCTGTACTGAACTCATCTCTGTTACAGCGACAGTCACTCACTGTGCTTTTCAGTGCATTCTGATAAAAGAGCATAGGATCCAACACATTTATGTTCATTATTAAATGTTTTCCTCCCTTTCCAGAAGCAGCCAAGGGGCAAAGATAAAATGTCATTCCTCTCCGAATTCTATTAGCCAGAACAAAATTTACTATAGAATATGGTCCTGGTAAATGTTAGTTAGAAAGGGACTCACTTATAGATGGACTAGTGTTTGCATATAGACTTTAACATATTCATAGAACTTGCAGAATTTCCCAACTGAAATCTTTTCGTCCTGATAATCCACTTGACCCTGACCTCTCAGCACTACTTAAATGAAGGTCTGTGTGTTTCTCCGAGCAAATGTGAGTCTCTGGTTTCATTTTCCTGTCTGCTGGGCTCTCACTGAGCTATTCTTAAGATAGAATGCCAAGGCATTCCACAATGAATGCTCGCATGTGTTTCTGGAGGAATGTGTCTTGGACTTTCCTGTCTTCACTGGCATTTTAAAGGAATGACTTCTTAGATGGCAACAGAACCGTCCGATCGCAATGTGTTTGCCTTGGCAGTTGTTAGCAATGCATTGGCAGATAGACTCCACACCTCCTGTTTGGGGAAGTGGGAGTTTAAAGAAACATTTACTGAGAACTTACTATATGTCAGGTACTGTGTTAGAAATTAAGGTTGCAAATACAATGAAAATGCACACCAAAATGCTGGCAAGTAGGTGGGGCAATAGGAACTCCTACACTGTTGATGGATTGCAAATTAGTGGAGCTGCTATGGAGATCAGTGTGAAGATTCCCCTGAAAACTAGAAATGCATCCACCATATGATCCAGCTATACCACTCCTGGGTATCTTTCCAAAGGGACTGAAATCAGAATATTATAGTGATACATGCATATCCATATTTATAGCAGCACAACTCACAATAGCCAAATTATGGAACCACCCTAGGTGTCCATCAACAGATGACTGGATTACAAAATTATGGGATACACACACAATGGAATTCTCCTCCTTAATCAAGAAGAACAAAATGATGTCATTTGCAGGAAAATGGATGGACCCGGAGAACATTATGTTAAGTGAGATTATCCAGTCACAGAAAGTGAAGGGTCCTATGTTTTCTCACATATGCAGAAGCTAGGGAGCAATCGGGATACCAGAGGGGCTTCAGATAATGGAGGAGAAAGTCCAGTGGAGTGAGGGAGGTGGTCCAGGGAAGGGTTGTGGTGGCGGGAGGGAGAATTAACAAAGGAGGCACTTCCATTGACGTTATGTACATATGTGAGAATACCAATGCCAATCTCATTATCATGTTTGGGGAAGGGGAAGGAGTGGGGAGGGAGCAGGGGGGAAATTAAAAAAAAATGCACACCAACCTTTCAAAACTTTGCACTTTAGTAATGAACAAGCCAGGCCTTAAGTGTGAATAATAAAGGCAGAGAAGAGCTGATATGCAGTCATGAAGAATGTGCTCCTGAAGCTCAGAGGGCTGAGAAGGGCTTCTACAGCAGATATTTCAGTGGATATGCATGTGCATATGGGTGTATTTTCATTTACATGTTGCCCAGAGAACATACTCATTGAAGAGTCCTAGGCTATCCAAGAAGTCTTGGCCACTGGGAAGTCCGAGGGAACGCTCTCAAGTTAATCATTTTCATTTATATGAAGCATTTCTTCCCAGGCCCTTTGAGTGCACAGATTTGTTGTCTGCTGGGATTTGCCAATTCCATACCTACAGTGTACACTACTACCAAACTCTTTTGGTCTCTTCAAACCCAAAAAGGGTTTATGTCATATAAGAATAAGTATGTTTGCAGAAGCAAACACCAGTCACCAATCTGGGGCTATGCTCCTAAGAATATCCAGGTTCTTAGCCTGAATAAAGGGCTGAGATTCTGACAAAAGGATAGGCAAAGGGAAGGATAGAGTAAGTCACAGGGCATTGTGTAGCACACTGGTCACTTTCTACAGGGGTGGGAACCCTTTGAACTGCGATTGCCTGTTGACAGTGCCTTTGTGTCCACTTGACTTTGACATGGTCAACTCCCTGTGTCAATGCAGGGCACTCTAATCCCTCCTGCTGAGCTCAGGTCATTAAATACTCGCCCTACATTTTACAGCCTCAACCCCGTGACAAGGGAGCTGACCCCAACTTGGTGCCAGGCACCCAGCAAAATGGGGATTAATGAAACCCGCACTAGTGTAGCCAAGGGCTCTACAGCTGCTTCTTGCAATTAGACTTGCCATCATTCTCTCAAGAAGCCCCTGTTGATGTTTAAATCCTAATTGGCAGGCGACACCTGTTTCCCGGTGGGAAGGGGTCATTCACTGGTAGCAGGCACCAGAGAGAGAGAGAGGCCGGGAAACTGGATGAACAAGAGCAAGTAAATACCTTTGCCCTGAGTCAATTTGCTGCCATTTGGAGTTTCAGTTTTGTTTTGTTTTGTTTTCCTTTTTCTTTCTTCCCTCCCCCCCATCTCCACCTTCCAGAACAGCATGTCCGGAGTCAGGCTGGTCCTTGGGAGCAAGTAAGCATTCTAGCTCTGAATTTTTATTTGAGCAGAACTTTCCACGGGCCCCTCCCTGGGGCATCCTCAGAACCAGCCAGCAACGGTCCCTTGGCATGAGTACTTTCTGCTGACGACATTCGGACAGGGTCCTGGTTTGTCATTAATTCCAGTATTTAGGTGCTCGTTAACCGCCTCCAAGCTGATTAAATTCTGTCCACTATTTGCGCCTATAATGAGTATATTTTTAGTTGCTGTCTTCACTGAGCGCACATTCTCATAGAGGGAGGCAGAGCTGCATGGAGTAATGCACGCGGGATATTTTTGCTCAAGTAACGTATCTGAGACAATGTCCGTACAGAAAAAAAGTGGTGAAGGTTCTTGGCACAGTCTCCTAGAGGTCTGGCCATTTTGATTTTCTCTAAAACTTAATCACATTAGAAGCCAGGCGTGGTGGCACAAGCTTGTAATCCCAGTGCTTGGGAGGCTGAGACCGGAGGATCCGGGTTCGCGGCGAGCCTCAGCTACTTAGTGAGGCTCTCTCTCTCTCTCTCTCTCTCTCTCTCTCTCTCTCTCGGTGCTGGGGATTGAATCCGGGGGCATTCTACCTCTGAACTACACACACACACACACACACACACACACACACACCAGCTCTTTTTTATTTTTTATTTTTTATTTTTCAAACAGAGTTCTGCTAAGTTGCTGAGGGTCTTACTCTATGTTGCTGAGGCTGGTCTCGAACCTATATTCCTCCTGTCTCAGCCTCCCATGTACTAGGATTATAGGCATCCACAACCATGCTTGGCATAACCCTTTCTCTTAATACCACTAGGTGCTTTCAAATTAAATTATTGTTATTATTTATTATATTCTGATAACTAAGACAAATACATAGGTTAGTAAGAATAAAAATAAACTGATAAGAACCAGGGAGAAGCTATGAATCAGCAGCTATGGAGGAGCCATAGAACCCCAGGTCTCCTGTCCAGGCATCAAGCACTTATTGGACATCTGGCTTGTCAGGTTGTCTTCTAGCACTTGGACTTCTTTGGATCACTCAAGGTTTCAACTCGGTTTGTCAGGACTATCCTCTTAACAGAACTTCGCCAAGATCCAGTTAAGCTCACTCACCAATCTTGCCATGTCCTTGTGGGCTCCGGTGAAATGAAGCAAGCAGGCAAGACTTACTGTGGAGTCCAACCAAAGGCCAGAGGGATGTTTTTCAAAGGCAATACATCAAATGACTGTTTTTCTGCCATTGTGCTTACTGTGTGCCTTCTTTTAGGTAGTTTTATAAGCTTTTATGTCTCGTTGGCTTTCTGTGGCACTGTCATTGTCACTGCTGGAGATGGAAAGGAAGCGAGAGCCCTGATGGTTGCCCTTCGAGGCTCACACCGTGGTGATGACATGGGTATAGTGAGATCAGCCACCGCCATTCGGCAGTGCTGCACAAGGGTTAAACTGAATGCATGGTTGGAGCCCATTGCACCCCAGGACAGCTCTTCAGGAAATTCCATGGTTAATAGTGATATGAAAGTTTCTCTAAAAGCCATGGATAAAAATTTTCCATGGGTACATTTTAGGATAAATGGTTCCTAAAATGTAGTGTCCAAAAAGATTGCCTGAGAATCCCATTAAAACACAGATGCCCAGGGCCCCACATTCAGTGATTAAGCAGATATGTGGTGGGGGCTGGGAATAACCTCTAGCATGGTCTGCAGCCTACACTAAGAAGCTATGAGATCCTCCCCCCACCTGAGGCTCTTTGGGGAAGGGAGATTGCAAATGAGAGGATAAAGGTACAGAACCATTTCTGCCTCCTTGATCATCCCTTAGGATGAAGAGGGCTTCACTCCTGGATGTTAAAGTACTTCTAAGGCTCATGAATTCCACCTTGAGGTCCCATACACTGTCATCCCAGGGAATTGATTCCAGGACCCCTTCTCCCAGGGTACCAAAATCTGAGGATGCTCAAGTCTCTTATATAAAATGTATTTGCATACAACATGTACACATCCTCTTGTATACTTTAAATTATCTTTAGGTTACCCATAATACCTAATGTAATATAAGTGCTATGTCAGTAGTTATTGTTCTGTATTGTTTAGGGAATGATGACAAGAAAAAAGATCTGTTCCATGTTGAGTACAGATACAATTTTTTAATACAGTATTTTCCACCTGCAGTCAGTTGAGTCGGCACATATAGAATCTACAGATTCTATATGTTGCCGGGCACAATGGTGCACACCGGTAATCCCAGTACTTGGGAGGCTGAGACAGGAGAATTGCAGGTTTGAGGCTAGCCTCGGCAAATTGGTGAGGCCCTCATCAACTTAGCAAGACTCTGTTTCAAAATAAAAAGTAAATTAGGGCTGAGGGTGTAGCTCAGAGGTAGAATGCCCCTGGGTCCAATCCCCAGTACCACAAAAAAGGAGGGCAGTTGTACGCAACTCCATCTGAACAGCAGTTGCCCATATACTGTACCTGCTTTTTTGTGTTGGATACATTGAAAAACTACCCCAGGACTTCAACTTCCATAGTGCTTTCAAAAATAAGGCCTCGATTGGTACAGTTCAGAGCTCGGTCATTACCGTATAAGGAGAGAGACACTTAGCTGAAAGCTCCTTTTAGATGTTTGGAACAAAGTGTGAGGCTTTGCAGCCTGTGTGTGTTTATGAGGTAAGCAACAGCGAGCAGCAAAAGAACTTAGAGGCGAACTGGTGATTCATTCAGGAGGAAATAGCTTGCACCTGTGAGAACGCAGAAGGCCACTTGGCATTGTGCGGGCGCTGCATCAGCTGGAAGGCAGGCTCTGTCCCCAAACGAACCGACAGCTTGTAGCTCTTGAGCAGCTCTGGGCCTCTCTCACTGTTGTGTTTTGCTTTTGGAGTGAAAGCAAACTTGTGACTCACACGGGAGCCGAGGGGAGGTATGCGCTTAGTAGCGTTCAGTCTTGGCAGGAGGGCGGCTGCTGCAGAGATGGGATGCAATCTAATAAGCACATGTGTTGTTCTTACAGTATGCCCTGTGGCCAGGCCACTTTATCTTCAGTAATCCCAATCTATGTCCCAGAATCACAGTATTTGGCTGTGGATCAAACCCCATGTATTCTTGGCTTGGGGGAAAATGAAACGTGATCTCAAGACAAGATAGGATCATGAGCTCTGATGATTTTCGCTCCCCCAGGGGCACAACACTGAATGCAGCATTGCGTCAGAAAATATATTTAACCTGCTGGTGGAGAGGACCCGGCATTGCCTTCTGCCGGTGGAGTCCTCCGTTGCTAGTGTGTGATCGCTGACAGAAGCCAGTTGATGCTATAGATAAAGAACATGGGCCAACAAAGCTTCAGTGACAGGAGGCAGTAGCTCTGTCCCTGGCAGTAGCCATTGTCTTCAAGAAGGCCCTGGATGCTATTACATGTGTCTATTACACATGTGGTTCAAAAGCCATTTATCATGAAAAGCCCTTCAGGGTACAATAATGTTGAAATAAAAAAAAAAACCTCTTTGTGCTCAAAGAGTCTGGCGAGAGGGAGGAGGCTCTGGCGGGGAGCTCACTAAAGTCCCGTGGCTCCCCTTTGAGCAAGCCCAGTGCAGGGGGACAGGCTCTGTGATCTAGGAAGGGTCACCGGGAGGGCAGCCCTCCAGAAGGCTCGAGGCAGCTCAGGGCTGAATCCCTGTAGCCACTGATGATCAGAAAGTGACCGGCGCCGGCTTCTCTAGTGGGGAGAGGAATGATGTGCTTTGGAAAGCCTGACTCTCCGGCCGTGAAATCACATCCATGTCATGTAATCTCTTAAGACAATGAGAGTTCTTTTCCAAGTCCGTTCCTTTGCCTGTGATTAGAACTCTGGCCTGCACTGCAAGGAACCATTTTCAAAATATAAACTGTCCTTAAACTCAGGGACACTTAGGTAAATTACACAAGTGACAGTCATGGGGCACAGAATAGAAAACAAAATGCTACAGGGTGGTAAGGTATAGGGGTGGGGGATGAAAGTTTTTTTATATATGAATAAGGACAGTGCAACCTTGGCGTTTTATTATCTTGATGTCATACAATTAAAAAAATACCTTTCTAAGTTAAATTTCCCAAAAGGTCCAAAAAAGGATATATACAAAGGGAAATCTAATATATACATATTAGATTTTGATTCTGCATTTTTTCAGAGAACTAATTTTTTCTTCCTCAGAAAGAAAAGTAACAATAAATTTTATTTCCCACTAAATAACTGGTAACATGACACATTTTTTATTCTTTTTTCCTATTTTTTATTGGTGCATTATAATTATACCTAACAGTGGGATTTGTTTTTACGTATTCGTACATGCACATAATATAATGTGGTCAGTGTCATTCCCCAGTCATTCTCCTCCCCTTCCCCCCTCCCTCCCCTGGTCCCCTTCCTCTACTCTACTGGGCTCCCTTCTATTTCAGGGATAGATTTCATTTGTCCTATGGCCAGTTCAGACGAATAGGAAAAGGCAGAAACAGTGAGACACTGCCACCTGCTGTCACTCCTCCACATCTGCTCTTAGGCCTGGTTTAATTCCAAAGTGTTACAGAGGGATGGATAATCCACAGCAGGGTGGGCGCTCAGGTTTCAGCCAACATTAAAATCATCTGGAGTCGTGGGAAAGCGCAGCCAGTTGGGCCCCACCTCCAGAGTTTCTCTGATTCAGTAGATCTGGGGTGGGTCTCCAGGATTTGCATTTCTAACAAGTTCCCCACGGATGCTGCTGTTACTGATCCAACCACCAATCTATTTCTAAATACCGAGGATGCCCTTTATTGCTGGTGTAAAGATCTCCTGGCAAAAATCAGCTCCTACGGCTCTGTGAACACTTGCATTGCATTGCTTATTCTAACCTATCCTGTACTCACATTGGAAGAACAAGTCGGGTATGAAAGCCAGATACAAAAGTAATCGATCAGAGATGCAGTCAGTCAAGCATGTGGGTTGCTGTGCTCAAAGCTGAATGATCTTAGCAGAGGAGCATGGAATGAATTGGACTACAGATGTTTATATAAAGAAAGAGTTTGGCCTGGAATGTGAAGGACCTGCCCGTTCGTAAGAGAACTGCTTTTCAACTGAATGGATACTGCTAGTCTTTGAAGGTCTGGGCAGAGTCCCAGGTTTCCTGCCTTTCTTCCATATGCCACATGTTAATTTGTCTTCAAGATTCATTTACTCTGAAAAGCAGATGGCTAGAAGTGTGAGATTTTGGTGGTATTTTAAGTCCTATCATTTTTGTCACCACCAATGTTAAACTGGAGTCCTCATTGATTAAGTAACTTACAGAGCAAAGCTGTGCTTTTGAAATTTGGAAATGGAAGAGAAGAGAGGGGATGTGCTTCAACTCTTTTTTATCCTGGTAAAAGTCACATAACATTAAGTTCACTATATCAACTACTTTTAAATGTACTGTTTAATAGTGTTAAGTATAGTCACATTATTGTGCAACAGACCTCTGGAACTTTTTCATCCTGAAAAACTAAAACTTTATATGCATTATATACTAATTCTTCCTCTTCCATTCCCCTCGCCCTTTTAATCACCTCCCCACTTTCTGTTTCTGTGATTTTTGACTCTGTTAGCTAATTCGTATGAGTGAAATCATACAGTATTTATCCTTCTGTGAGTGGCTCGTTTCACTTAGTGTAATGTCCTGGAAGTTCATCCATGTTGCAGCATGGGACATAATTTCCTTTTTTGAGGCTGCATAACAGTCCATTGTGTCTGTATATACCACATTTTCTTCATACATTCTTGTGTTGATGGACATTATCAACAATGAGCAGCACACTCTGTGTTTGCCAAGGGGGTAGGAGGATCAAAGAAGAAACGTGATTGCTGGATCATACGGTAAATCCATTTTTCATTTTTTGAAGGACCTCCGTACCATTTTCCACGGCAGTTGCATCATTTTACATTTCAATCATGGTGCAGCACAATGTCCTGGTTTCTCCACATCCCTGCCAACACTTGGTACTTTCTGTTCTTTTGATACGGGCCATCCTGGTGAGTGTGCAATAATATCTCCTTGTGATTTTGATTTGTACTTTTCTAATAATTTGTGAGGTTGAGCATCTTGTCACACATGCTTGTGGCCATTTGTATACCTTCTTTGGAGAAATGCGTTTTCAAGTCCTTTGTCCACTTTTAATTACATTATCTTTATTGTCGTTGTGGAAGTGTAGCACTGTAGATGTTCTTCAGATATTCTGGATAATAATCCCTTGTCAGATTTGTATGATTTGTAAGTATTTTCTCCGATTCTGGGTTTACCTTTCACAATGATGGTTGTTTCCTCTGATGTGAAGTTTTCAGTTTGATGTGATCCCATTTGTTTATTTTTGCTTCTGATGCCTATGCTTTGGTGTCCTGGGTCCCTAAAATCTTTGCCAAATCCAATCTCCTGAAGTTTTTCTCTTACATTTTCTTTTACAAGTTTTAGAGCTTTAGATCTTTAATCCATTCAATTCGTTTTGAGTTAGCATTTGCATGTGGTGTAAGGTAAGGGTACGACTTCATTCTTCAGCTCACTGCATAATAAACTTTATACCAAAGTTTTAGCTGCTTCCTAAGCTTTTCAATTGTCATTCAGAGAAAGATCCATCTAATTTTATCATTCCTTCCTCTTTTTTCTTTGTACATCTCATTTCCTGCTCCATCTTTTATTTCCTCCATTTAAAAATTTTCACCACCCAATTCCTATTTTTTTTTCAAATTATCTACAGCTGGAGGAATTTGTGTATACTAGCTGCAAGTTTTGTAGGTGAAGAAAATGCATACTAATATAACAATAAATAGTAGAATGATTGATACAACCCACAGAGATTTCTCAGAGGGGCACATTTTTTCTAGTAAGTTTTGCTTCTTCTCAACCTAATTTTTTCAAACCGTGTAAAATATTTTAGCACCTTCTATAAAATACCATTCTACATACCACTAGCCTACAAAAATGTCAATTTTATAAGGTTCAACCCAACATATTTATGAAGAAGTTTATTATGGTTTGGACTGGAATGCCCCCCCAAAAAAGTCATGTGTTGAAAGCACATCCCCATGCAGCAAGGTTAAGAGGTGGAACTTTTGGGAAATGATTGGGTTGAGAAGATAATAACCTCATAAGTGGATTAATCCATTTGATGAATTAATAATTTGGATTACTGGTAACTCTAGGCAGGTAGAGCAAGGCTAGAGAAAGTAGGTCACTGAGGGTTTGTGACCTGGGAACTATATCTGTCCCTAGTCTCTTCCTCTCTTTCTCTCTGCTTCTGAGTAGCTCTCCACCATACTTTCTGCCATGATTTTTCTGCTTCACCTCAGGCCCAGAGCAATGGAGTCGGCTGATCATGGACTGAATTCTCTGAAACCATGAGCAAAACAAACCTTTCCTCCTCTAAGTTGCTCTTGTCCAATATTTTGGCCACAGTGATGAAAAGCTGACTAATACAGAGATATATCTATCAATATCATCAACAGTTAACTTTAAGCACTGACTATACTTCCTGGCCTTACCCCTTAGTGACTCCACAGCTAGTCTTGTGAAACGTTCAGGACAAATGATTAAATATTTAGTGGAGGAAAACTCCCACAGCTAAGTGCTATCATAGAGATATGAACAGAAATGGTTTCAGAGAACATGGTGGGAATGTATCATGACCCCAATTCATCTTAAATTCATTAAAATAGTGATTTTAGGGTTCTGGAATTATGCAGCTACTGCTTATCGACCTCTAAGATACAAGGAGCAGGAGGATAAGTGGAGAAGAGCAAACTAATTTTCATAAGACTACTGCAACATTCAACTCAGAGCTCTGGGGATCTTGGGCTTTGAATTAACTTGAATTGGGGACATGATTTTTTTGTTTGCAGTAACAGTTGTCATGCTGTGACAGAGGCTGTGGATATTCAGAACAAAACAACAAACAAACATAAAAAACATGGTGCACATGAATCCCTGGTTCCTGGAATTCTTCTAGATTTGCAGTGTGTGTGTGTGTGTGTGTGTGTGTGTGTGTGTGTGTGTGCGCGCGCGCGCAGGGATCAAAACCAGGACCTTGTGCATGATAGGCAAGCACTCTACCACTGAGCTACATCCCTAGTTCTTAGATTTGCATTTATTAAGGCTTTTGCTATTTCCAATTTCAATTCCTCTTTGCTTTTCTCTATTTAGATTCTATAACCAAGTCCCAGGCTCTTTTCTTTAATACTTGATGAACAAAACCCATAGGACATTGCCTCTGCTAATTACCTCTTAGGATTGCTCACTCCAACAATGTTCTAGTGCCAAGCCCAGCCCCAGGGAGTGCTGCTGGCCCCGGAGGACTGATGGTGCCAGTACCCTCTCCATCTCTGTCTAGGTCCACCTCTAGGCTGATTTATAATCACACAGAGCTTATTTTTGGCATTATGACACATTGTCCAGTATGCTTCTCACTACATTTTGCATCTTCTCATTCCTACTGCAAGTGTCCATTGTCCTCAGGATGGCTCCTGTCTCCCTACTTCATGCACTTAATCATTCTCCCCAACCAACAGTCTCTGAACAGTGCCCAGTATGCCAGACTTTCCCAACCTCCTTTTTCAGTTTCTGATTCTATTATGAATCAACGTCTTTCTTATCCTCTCAGGGATTTAACTTCTAGTTAAACTTCTAATTTAGCTAATCTATAAGTCCCTGAGCAAATAGAAAACAAAAGAAAAGCTTAAAGCACTAGATGGAAGTCTGTGCCATGGAGGGCTCCAGGTACCCCTTTGTGTAGCAGCACACCTAGGGCTGAGGGCACTTGCCTACTCCAGGTGGCTTTGGCTGCGCACACACCAGTAGCTTCTGGAGATGTCGCTATGTGGAAATAGCTTACAGAACAATTCTCAAGTACGTTTGAGACAACTTTGAGAATATTTGGAAATTTGGAGGAATATTTTGAATATGGTTGGTATTCCCTAAGAGCACAAGGAAGCTGATCCTATGCTTACCTGTAAGTTTCTGGCTATGAAAAGTGGGATTCAGTAAATACTTAGCACAATTCAGATAGAGAAGATCTAAGAGCAGGTGAGGAAAAATTTAAATATCCTCTCCATCTTTTAGTACTTAAATGCAGCACCTGACACATAATACAAGTTCAATAAATACTTGTTTACTGAGTACCTGATGAGAGTCGCTGTTCTCTGAGGCCAAAAGATATAGGGTCAAAAGCTTAGAGTGGAAGAAAACAATTGGCTCAAGGCTGAGGGAAAATAATAGGAACACAAACAGTATCCACAAACCCTAACGAGTAAGATAAGAATAAAGGTCCTCAGGTGATGTCCCAAGAATACTTCACCAGGTCCTTCCTTAGAAGTAACCCAATTACTGCTCAAATGTATTCAGGTAAAGGAGAAAATTCCAGACCCTTTATTCTGCTCCATCCCTTCATTCACCCCCAGGATTTTGGTCATGCCACTGGCAATACTAAAGAAGAACACAAGAGGGCGGTCTGTTTTAACAGTTCAGAATCTTTCTAGAATCCTAGAATCTGTTGACCAATTCACCCAAGAAAAATTCCATGAAATAACATTAGAAATAGTGTGCCTTGAAGAACAGCAGTGGTGTGCTTCATCATATTTCAAATACAAATATTTTATTTTGGATAGAATGTATGCATCCTGCAGAAATACTGAGGGCTATCCCAAGTCTAAATAAGGGGGCAAAAGCAAATTGCAAGATCCTGAAGAGCCAGTGATTAAAGTTCTAGGAAATTGCAGTTTGCTCTGTAGTGTGGCCACTGCCCTGTTGAGAACAGACTTCTTTACTTCAACTACCTGCTCCAGGATTGCGATGCTGTTTCAGATCCAGGAAAATGATGGTTCTCAAGAAAAGGATTACAGGAAACGTGTATGTCTCCATACAACAAGAAGTATAGCTATGTGTATGTGCATGTTCACATATATGCATAGTATATGTATATATGCATATTTACATGTGTATATTTGTACAAATTTTGAGTCCTCAAAAAACCATGATTGTTCTCTCAACTATTAACATGACAGATATTACTTCATCATTTGACTACTGATTTATAGCTGTTTCATGGAAAAGTGGGGATGAGAGCTTTGTTAATCAAAAGCTTAGCTCCCTAGAGTTGTCCCTATGGGGGAGTCACACTTGGGTCCTGGGACATGTGTCATCCTGAAGAAGGTGTTTTTCAAACCAGCTCCCATTGGTGTGTCAATTTAATTTCTCCCTATAGCTAAACCTGCCCATATTGTTCTAACTCTAGCACACAGGATTTAAACGGGTTTCACAGAAGTGAAATTGTGACAGCAATTAAGCACTTAACAAGCAGACATATAATTTATTAATAAAGTATATTTTCACTGCTATCTCAACCATGATTTTAAAAAAAACCTGAATTTGGGGTAACTGTTAAAGTATTTTAAAAAAATTCTAGGCCTCTTGAAACCTCCTCACAAAAAGATAGGGACATTGAGGTCCTTAGAGCCCCTCTGAAAGATAAGCTAACATCACTATTTTCTTTCCCAAACGTCAAAACTTTTGTTTCTATGAAGCTACAATTCATATTCAGAAATTACTCTGTGACTTGCAAAATACAGTTAACTCAAAATATACAAGTAGTTGATGAGATTCTAATCTGCAAATAAAGACTTCTCAAGTTCCAAAATAATTAATTCTAAATTGTTTTTAAAAATTAGAATATAATTTATTGAATTCAAATAGTCAGTAATTACTATTTATCACTGACAGCAAAATCCCCAGAGGCTCAACTAAATTAGATATATAATAACTTGGGATTTGGGAATAATATATTCATAATTTCCTTCCTTCCTTCCTTCCTTCCTTCCTTCCTTCCTTCCTTCCTTCCTTCCTTCCTTCCTTTCTATTTTTCTTGGTGCTGGGGATGGAACCCAGGGGGGCATTCTACTTCTCAATTAGACCCCCTGCCTTATTTTACTTTTTATTTTGAAACAGGGTCTCACCAAGTTGCTGAGGCCGAGCTCCAACCTGCGATCCTCCTGTCTCAGCCTGCCAAGTACCGAGATTATAGGCATGCATCACAACACCCGACATATATTCATAATTTCGACTGATAACCAGCTACAAATACTATATGGAGAGAGTCTGGCATCAATATATAATAGACTGTAAGCTTCATTAATTGAAACTACTGCATCAAAAATTCACCACAGTTGGTGTGTCATGGTAGAGACCATATTTTAATTTATCAGAAGGTAAGAGATTTGATAGTTGCCTAATTGCTATTTAAATGCTTATTTACCGATTATCATCCAACCTCATTATCATCCACCTCATTTTCCTCATCTGAACCAACAATTAGAGCAGATATTATTAGTCAACAAATATGACAATGGATTCAACTTCATTGCCCAAAAATGCCAAGTACAACACATTACATAAGAAAAATAAAAATACAAAAGTATTTTGAAAGCAATGCTCAGTTTTAATGAAGATATGATGACACAAGTATATTCACACTTTGCTAGTCTTAATAAATATTAAAAAGTCATTTTGAAAAGCATTTTTTATGAGTATTCAAAAGACAAGATTCCATTAATTCAGATAATCAAAAAATTACTGAATACCTCCCATACACTGATTTAGGGCCTGGGAATACAAAGGCCAGCCTAAGGTGGCCCACCACCTGCCCTCATGTTGATCACTCTCAGGTATTATTAAAAATAGAAAGGAAGCAGTTGTATGCACATGGTAATTCCTCGAGTCTCTTTAACATAATCTAAATGCCCAATAATTGACCAGGCAACAATTAAATATTAGCTTGTCAATATCCTATAAAACTATGCAACCATTAAAATGAGGATTATGAGTCAAGCAATTAGAAAAAATGTTTCTGACATTTTTTTCTGAATAAAAGTAGAAGTTTATTCAGAAAAAAATTTTTCTGAATAAAAGTAGAAGTTGATAATGTGCTATGAATATTAACAAAGAATATGTATTGGGGAAATCTGGAAAGGAACATCAGAATGAAAAAATTGGATAAATTTAATATTTTATATTGTGTTTCCATTATTTTGTGACAATAGTTTTATTTAATAAAGAAGTGTGAATCAGTAAGAAAAATAACATCTTTTTCATAATGGACATTATAAAATTTACTGTGCCTGTCTCACACAATTCTAAAAATCTCATCAAATTGACTAAATATATACAAGTAGTTGAAGGGAATCTCACTTGTAAATAGAGACCTCTCAAATCTCAAAACACTTAAAAGTAATTTTAAAGCATTTTAAAATAATAGTTTCCTAAAGGGTGTTCCATGAGCATTCTGCAAAGTTTTTTTATTGAATTTTAATTATTTTTGGAAACTGATTATGAGGTCTTTTTTTGCTACTTACATTAATCTAAGCATTCTTTACATCTCATATTTTTCTATTATATCCCTACATGGTGTTATTAATATTCTAAGGTCAGATGCCTTTGGAAATGCCAAGCTAATAGACGTAAAAGTGCTTTGAAACCTGCAAAATACTTTGTAAATGAAAGACTTTATTACTGTAATGACTGGTTCCTTGAATCATCTTGTTTTTCTTTGTTTATACTATGAAGATTGCCTTAAAAGATTTTGAACTTGGGAAAACCTTCTGCTCCTTCCCTCTGTGAATAAGAAAGACTGACTTCCCCAAAGGAATGTGAAGACACAGTTGGTTTATTGTGTTAGAAATAGACTTAGGGAAGAGCTGATAAATCGAGCCCTTACATCATGCGAACGCTAAGCAGCGGGAATTCATGCCCCAGGATGGTCTGCGCACGCCTGAACTCCATACAACTCCAGCAAGGACAGAACATCTAAAGTAAAAGGAAGATGTGATCAAGGCGGAGGTCCCTGTGGGCTTGTGCAGCCCGTCTTCAGCATTTGGGAGAAAGAAGTTTCACAGTTCAGGGGATGTTAAAAGTTTTGGGTTTTTTTTTTTTCAGTACTGGGGATTGAACCCAGGGCATTGTACCTCCAAGTTTCATCCCCAGCCCTATTTTTTATTCTTTATTTTGAAACAGGGTCTAGCTAAGTTGCGGAGGGCCTCACTAAGTAGCTGAGACTGTCCGCGAATCCAGAGCCTCCAGTCTCAGCCTCCCAAGTACTGGGATTACAAGCATGCGCCACCACACCCGGCTAAAAGTTTTATTTTCCATCTTTTCTACATTGTGTTTTTCTACTTCTTTTTTCCCTAAGAGAAGAGCAAGAAAAAGTTAATTTTAATAAAAAATAGAAATGAAACTTGGTGGTCCTGGCTACCAAGAAAACAAGGAGCTGTGATGTTGTGTCCCATACAGCAACTGTGATTGGGACACAACAGCCCTCAGACAGACTGACTAGGAGACAGGAATGGGCAGAGGCCTGGGGCTGGAGACAGAACAAGGAGAGAGGCAGGAGGCAACCCCAGTGCCCCTTCTATGCCCAGTTCCTAAGTCTCAACACCCTTGTCAGCTTGAGTTAGCTGAACCCACACAATAATGTTGAGTGGAGGCAGGCGACTTTGTCTTTGTGTAAGTTTAAGTGATTTATCGGGAGATGTGAGGTTTGCTCTATTTTTGGTATTCTTTTATCATGTTATGGAAGTTGCCTTCCACTCCTTCTTTGCTAAGAGTTTTAATAGTGAATGCAGGTTGCATGATATCAAATATTTTCTGCATATGAGATGATTATATCACATTTTACCTTTTACATATGTTAACACATGAATTATTTTCCTTTCTTTCTGAAATATATGGTATAGATATTTCAGACATAAAAATATTACCCAGTTTAAGAAATAAAAATTTATCATTTGTATTGTAGCCCACTTATATAACCCTACTTGATCAAATCTTCCTGTTTCTCAAAGATAATTGCTCCCTTGTTTTATTATTGCCAAACTTTTCTTAACACTTTTACTGATATGCACCTATATGACACATATGCACACACATCTCCCAGGCAATATTGTAGTATTGTTTTGAGTGTTCTTATGCACTGTAGAAGGGTCATGCTGTATGCATTCTTTTTATTATTTTCACTCAGTATTATATTTGTGAAGCTTATTCATTCATTATCACAGATATTTGAAAACTATTAAATGTATGTAATGCAATTTATTTTTATTCTCATCTTGTTCAATAATAAGCTGTTTCTCATTGTCCTTTAATATAAATATTGGTGTTTTTAACAGTTTTGTATATGTTTCTTCATTATTTCTCTGAGGATATAGGTAGGCCTGTGATTTATGAGTCCAAAAGTTAATGTGTTTTACTCAACTCGATTTTTCTAGAAACTTCTCCAGAATGGTTTTAACGAGTCTTACTTCACCCAGAAGTGTATAGTTTTAATGTTGTTCTACATATTTCATGATAATAGATATCAAAATTTGTTCTCCGGGCTGATGGTTATACAATTACATATTATTTCGATTGTCCATTACATATTTCAGTTTTCTGACAAGCATCCTTTTCTTTGTTTACTAGCCATTTTCTGCTCTCTTCTTTCAGTTTTATGCTTATGTTTATGTTCATTTGTCTATTGGACTGTCTGTTCTTTATTGGTTGATTTCTAAGTTTTTAATGGGGATGTATTGCAATCTTTAATTGTATATTTGCATTAAAAGTATCTTTTTTCCCTTCTGTGGTTTGTATTTTCTTTACTTACATAGCCACTTATAACGTAGACATTTTAAATTTTAATAAAAGTTTTATCCTTGTGTTACAATTTGTTCTTTCTTTGTTTTGTTGAAAAATTGCATCCTAAATCATAAATACATTCTCATTCATTGTTCATGAATTTTCTTAAAAAGCTTCATTTTTTTGCTTTTACATTAGATCTTTAATGCATCTAGAATTTTGGGTGCTTGTGAATGTATTTGTGTGTGTGTGTATGTATGTGAGTGGGGTAGGGGATGATTGATTTTATTTTTTTCTTCTGCAATAATATATTGCTAACATTTCTTGAATAGTCATCCTTTTCCCACTCATTTACAAAGTTAGATCACTAGAGATTGGTATTGTCCACATTTCTTATTTTAGTCCTTCTAATAGATATTTAGTGGTTTTATTTGGGTTTGAATTTATATTTATTTAACATAATGATTTGAACACATTTTCATGTGCTCATTTGCCATTTTAATGTCCTCATTCATAAAGTGTATGTTCATGTCTTTTGCCAATTGTTAAATCATTTCATTTCTTCTGGTTGGGTTTTTAGAGTTCTTTATATATTAAAGTCATTTGTCATACAAGTTGTTTTTGAATAATAAAATAGTAGAGGTAAGTCCAAATGTGCCAAGACTGCAATAAAAACAAATAGATATGTATATAATGTGTTGTTAGAAACTCACTTCAAATATAAAGACATAGATAGGATAAAAGAAAAGGATAAAAAGGTATACCATGCAAGCACAAATCAAAGCAGAGCCTAAATGGACATATTTAATATCATTCAAAATAAACTCCATAGCATAGGGAATTAACAGGGATGAAGAAGAACATTATGTATAGGATAAAGGCATCAATTTATCAAGAAGACATAAAAATGAGCATACACCTACCCACAAAGCTTCAAAATACATGAAAAAAACGTAAAGAACTAAAAAGAAAAGTAGACAAATTTGTAATTATAGTTGAAGATTTAAATTCTCTCTCAAGAGTAGAAAGAACAAGATTTTAGAAAACAAAAATATAAAAGATTTTAGAAAACAAAGATATAAAACCAGCAAAGATATATAACTGAACAGTACTAACTGTATCTAAGTGATATTTATAGGACATTTCAATCAACATAGCAGAATTCTCATTTATTTCAAATGCACATGAGTTTTTTAACATGATAAAGCATGTCCTAGGTCATAAAACAAACATTAACAAATTTAAAAGAATTGAAACTATACAATATATATTATTAGACAATAACAGCACCAAGCTTGAAACCAAAAACAAACAAAAGTCTCCAAACACTTAAAATTTAGACAAGCTTCTAAATAAATAGATCAAGTAATAAATTGCAAAATAAATTAGAAAATATTAGTATATATAAGATGTAGCCAAACCTGCGCTTGAGGAAAGTTTATAGCGTAAGTGCTTAGATTAGAAAAGAAGAAAGCATCAAATAAAAAAACCAAGGTTTCTACTTTAAGAAACTAAAAAAATAGCAAAATAAACTCAAGTTGAGCAGAATAAAATGTAATAACAAAATATAAATATAACTATGTAAAATATAATAATAAAATGTAGAGAGTAGAAATCAATATAGCTAATAGTAAGTCAATAAATAAAATCAATGAACCAAAAATAATTCCTTCAAAAGATTAATAAAATTAACAAACCTCTTGCTAGGCCAACAAAGAAAAAGATAAAACACATATTCATAACAGACCTTGCAGATAAAAGAATACTAAGGGAATAGTGCAGAGAAGCCTACATACATAAATTCACCAATTTCTTTTTTTTTTTTTTTGCGGTACCGGGGATTGAACCCAGGGGTCTTCTACCTCCGCGCTACACCCCTGGCCCTATTTTTTTATACTTTATTTTGAAACCGGGTCTCATGAAGTTGCGGAGGGCCTCACTTGGTAGAGAGAGAGAGAGAGAGACAGGGGGGAGAGAGAGAGGGTGAGAGAAAGAGAGAGAGAGGGAGAGAGCAAGCGAGCTGAGGCTGGCCGCGAACCCGGATCCTCCGGTCTCCGCCTCCCAAAGTACTGGGATTACAAGCGTGTGCCACCACGCCCGGCTAAATTCACCAATTTCAAAGAAGGAAATCAATTCCATGATAACTTGCAGAACTCAACCCAGATGACATACATTGAATGGTCCTACAACTGTTAAAGAAATTGAATTCATAGTGTTAAAATTCTGAAAAAGAAATCTAGTCTGCATGGTTTTATTGGTGTATTCTACCAAACATTTAAGAATAGGTCAATTCTGTATAATCTTTTCCTGGATACAGAAGAAGCCCCACATTTTTATACAAAAATCAATGCAAAGCAAATCATAGATGTACACATAAAACATCAAACTAGTTTTCAGTCAGCCACCACAAAAAATTCTCCCCTTCAAGTCGCTTCTTTTTGAACCCAATTCCCTATTTATAAGGTGGAAGACTAACACTTCTTAAATCAGTACCCAGAAAAATTTTCAAATATTAAAAGAAAAAAGCATGTGCAAACTATTATTATTATATGATAACACTCCTTAATCTTTAATCAAATAACATTTATCTATGAGATGTTAGTGAAAGATATATTTCATGTGGTGGTGAGTTCTTGATAAATACTAGAACTCAGAAAGAAACCTACCAAATTTAAATGACTAAGAGTAATAGATAGACTTATACTTTTAGAATAAATTCATCATCTTAACTTCTAAATCAAATATGTCTTCTTCTAGATATTATTATTGTTATATATATCCTGATTGGCATTCTTACTAAGGGACTTTTGCAGTATGTCAGATTTATTATTATGATCCATGTTCTTCCAGGAAGATGGAGTAGATGTACTTTTCCCTATTTCTCCAGCTAAGTAGGATTAACTCAAAACCTTGGAAATTATATATTTAAAATATTAAATATTCTGAAAGAAGAAGATAGATCAGTTAGAGAACTTGGGACCTGAAGACTAACATGTTGATGAATTACTTTGTTTTCATTTGTCTCTGAAAAACTTGGAGCAGGAAAAGCCAGAAATTTTAATGAATACAGACAAAAAAGCACCAATGTTACCCTAGCCAAAGGAACAGGTAAAAGACAAGCTGGGAGGATGGAAAACTCTTAGAATATAGCTGCTCTAAACCACGCACACACACACACACACACACACACACACACACACACACACAGTGTGATAGCCAGCCAGCCAATTGTGAACCTATACTTTCCACCTTTACCAGGTAGCAGTAAGGAGCCACAACTTCCTCATCACTGCCCCCCACCCCCTCCTGGATGGTATCAGAGGCCACATAGACAGGTAGGAGTTTCATACCTGTGGGAGAGTAACCAACACACACACACACACACACACACACGCACGCACTGCAGTGTCACTGGAGGGGTTCATATGAGGACTGTAAACTTCCATTCTTGGGAGACAGTGATAAGGGCTGCTCCCCCAGTTAAGAAAGGAGGATTAGAGACCTAGTGGAGAATAGGAACTCCAACACCAACTCTGCAGAAACGAGGAGTCCTCCTCATTTGGGTGTCCACAGGAGAGTGATATCAGAGGATGTTGACCAAAAGAAGGTTTAAAGAAGATTCAGAGCTGGGCACAGTGAAGCAAGCCTCTAACCCCAGTACTTGGGAGGCTGAGACAGGAGGATTGCAGGTTTGAAGCCAGCCTGAGCAGCTTAACAAGACCCTGTTTCAAAAAAAAATAGGGCGGGGGGGGGCTTAGCTCAGTGGTAGAGTGCCCCTAGGTTCAATCCCCAGTAACACGTACACACACGTGAGGACACACACACACACACACACACACACACACACATACACAGATTCAGAGTCTTATAAAAACTCTAATAACTTATTTGTTAGAATTTTAATAACTTATTTGTTCAGATCAAGACCTAGGAAGATCTCAAATGGAATGAAAAAGACAGAGATGTTATAATTATCTGGCAAAACTTTAAAGCAGCCATAATAAAAATGCCCCAATGTGAAATTATGTACCTGCTTGAAATAAATAAAAAATAGAAAGTTTCAGTAAGGAAACAGAAAATATAAAAATAACCCATTGATAATTTTAGAAATAAAAATACTGTGAAAAAAGCCAATCTTTAAAGGTTATGTAGGTATGATTTCATTTATATAACATTCTTGAAATGACAACATTAGAAATGGAGAATACATTAGTGGTTGACAATTTAAATTGTGGATGGAAAAGGGAATCAGGTATGTCTATAAAAAGGGCAACATGAGGGACCCTTATGGTGATGAAACTATTCTGATTATAGCATTGTATTGTAGTTTTTCAAGATTTTACTACTGAGGGAAACTTGAAAAATTTTACAGGGGGAGTTCTTTCTGTATAATTTCTTTTCTTTTTTTTTTTTTTTGCGGTACCGGGGATTGAACGCAGGGGCGTTCTACCTCCGCGCTACGCCCACGGCCCTATTTTTTATACTTTATTTTGAAACCAGGTCTCACAAAGTTGCGGAGGGCCTCACTAAGTAGAGAGAGAAAGAGAGAGAGAGAGAGAGACACAGAGAGAGAGAGAGACAGGGAAAGACAGGGAGAGAGAGAGAGAGAGAGAGAGAGAGGGAGAGAGAGAGAGAGAGAGAGAGAGCGCGTGCGCGCACGTGCGCGAGCTGAGGCTGGCCGCGAACCCAGATCCTCCGGTCTCCATCTCCCAAAGTACTGGGATTA